>CM038797.1:98539391-98821064 GCA_021764765.1 Vicia sativa | reverse complement strand
CCTCGGAGATATTCACCTTCTTTGTCCTTTTGGTCGTTGCCTTTAGAGAGGACCCTTCTTCCTCTCATGCCTTTTGGATTGGTGGGAATGTTGAGGGCGAGCATCGGGATAATGGCGAAGAGAAGATAGTAGGAGTGTGAACCAATCGAGGAGTTTGATAAAGAGAGTGTCGAGAGGTTATACCTTAGTCCCTTTAGAAAGTTGGATCTTGTCCCTCTTGGGCGCTTTGGATTTGATGAAGGACGGGTCGAAGGCGTGACGTTTCGACTCTAGTTTGCAAGAAGGATATTAGCATTTAGCGGGGCTATAAAGCATTGCATGTAGCAAAGGAACACAAGTACTTACAAAAGAATCGAGGAAGCTTTGAAGTATTAGTGGGTTCGTCATCGGGAGAAAGTTGTAAGGTGCCGACCGATTAGATAAAGTAAAACTAAATGACATATCAATTATCGAGGCCATACCTTTAAGGTTTCCTTGTTAGTAGTCTCGGCAGGTACACTCGGCGGGCCTGCTGATTGGCTTTAACGGAGGAAGTTTCCTTGGGAGTTAATACGTATGAGAGTTGAAGTAAAAGATAAAGCTTTCCAAAGCGTACCATTGGGAATGACGGTAAGTATTCTCATACATTGAAGATCGATGTAGAATACCGGGTAAGTATCTAACCTACACTTCATCGGCTTCACTCTATCGTCCTTTTCTTATAATCATTTTTGATATGAGACTCGGGACAATACCACCATCTGGGGTAGGTGGTGCGAATACTAAGGCCAAAGGGCTAGTTGGCAAAGGGAAATTTGATTTTCTAAAGGTGAAGCATAAGATACCACCCAAAAGTAGTTCGGCGAAGATTGTTGGGTAAATACACCACCTAAAGTAGTTCTAAGCTTGAATTTGCTTATTATTAGTGGCCTTACATTTGGTGGCTTGCCACGCAATTGATCAAAGCATTGTTCGATTCAAATATCCGGGATCACCAACAAAAGTAAGCGAAATAAGATTGCCACCAAGTTTTAAATTCCTCGATGCGAAGAGCGATGGCGCAAAACCGATGAAAATGGCCAGGGTTTTGGCCCAAAGATCGTCTGTCTGCCTAAATTAAGTCCCTAAGGTTTATCGGCCAATACGTGGACCAACAACTCATGAGAATTAAACAAGGCTTGGGCCTGTTGGCATAATCCGGCCAGCCAGGCCACGAGTTGGGTTGGTAGGCGACTAGGCTAGAACTCATGTTGGTGATCGAATGTGATAAAATTTGGGAACAAAAGACATTTCAGAAAATCAAGGTTGCTTCTTATGTTTCTCTTCCATTGGTGGAAAAAATCGACAAGCCAATTTGGGCGATTTTCCGGTCGGAGAATGGAGCCATAGAAAATTTGAAAATTGAATCTTTCGACATTATATGAACATTAAATTAAAGAGTTCAGAGTTTAAGGCGCATTTCTATCGATGGGTGTCATAGGAAAGAAGGCTCCCACACCTTACATAAATTTGTGTCAAATGCATCACATCTTTCTACTTTTAAAGGGCTTGGTTCTTGAGAAAAAGTGGCATTCACCACAATGCAAAACAAGGTCCATATACAAAGTTTTCTTTTTGGTTCTGTCGGGATTTTGTTTTATTTTTCTTGGTGACCTTCGTCCTAGATGCATAAAGGGATGCCAAAGCAGGGGCTGGCCTAGGGCCGCTTTCGCCATGATGCAAGTGGTGGCAAGGTAAACATATTGTAGCGACTGCATCGACCGAGAGAAAAGACCTGTTGCGACCCGATTATATCGGAAAAACCCGCGTGCTCTTCCTCATAAATATCGATGTCTCTATGATGGTAATTGATGAAATTGGTGTATATGGGTTCTTGGTTTCTCCCTCGTTGAATTTACACACCAAATCAACGTCTGCATGGGTGAATATAGTACCTAGGTTTCAACCTTGTAATGGCGAAACATCAAGAAGAGTCGGGTAATCATACCCACAGTTGATGAAAAATTTTAGTCGACCCTCCCAAAGTGCGACAAGCCTTAATTGTGGGAGTAGGGATACCAGTTCGAGAAAGACATAATAAAGTATAGATACCAAGTTACTTCCATTTCTTCCCTTTGTGGATTCTAGGTGTCATCAGGTTTTCGAACTTATAGGATTGGAGGGTTGAGTCCTAAAATTACGTATCAGTAGCGGAGAGAATAGGTTCAAAGAAGAAATCAAGGGCTTGGTTTCTTTACTTAATAAGGAAAAAAGCGCCATCGTCAGGTCACATAAATTTTAGTTGATAAGGTAGAGGCCTAAAGCTAAAGATTTTCCTTCAAGGTTGAAAGGGACTAATACTTGAGATTTCCAGATTTTGGTCTTCTCTTCTGAAAAAGGTGGCTCTGGCATGTAGGGCTTGTCGTCTACATGGCGTATCTAGTAAGTAGCTGCTGGGGCGGTTTCGATTTGTTTACTCGCCATGGACAAAGTTTGACTAAGTTTGAAGATAACGAGGCGGGTCTTTGGAAATGGTAAACAGTTTTGAAGTTCTGGGTTTTGCTTGGAGGTAGAAAAATTGAGGAAGCAGAGAAGAAAAATGAAGAATAATCAGGATTCCTATTTATAGGCTCGAAATAAAGTGAGGAAAGGCAAGGGGAAAAAAATCTTGGTGATTTCCTAAGTTTAAAGTTGTGTCCGTCGAAGGACACGTGTGGCCGGATTAAAGTGGAGCGTGGTGAGCCATACGCCACTAAAGTGTAATGATGGTTAACATTAATGATCCCGTCTGAAGCTAAAAACACGGTACATTTTCATGATTGCACGGCGTCACGAAAGATCGAACGGTGAACTACTTTTTGGAGTAGTGAAAGCGGTAGTCAATGGAAGATATAAAGCTTCATAGATGCCATTGTCTCATACATTCGACGAGTGGGAAATTCGATAATGGCATCTCTGGGGGCATTTGTTACACGAAATTTCCTAAATATGTTTAAGGACACGTGTCAGTGCAAACATCCCTAAGGTTAGAGACCGATCTTGAGCGAATATAGTTTCCTTAGGAAATTTATGAAACCAAGTCAAAATATCGGAAATAAGTATATCGACCAAGAGTGAACCAGAAATTGGTCAATTCTACCAAAGTATCGGATGAACACGGGAAAAGTCGAGGGTTGGCGGAGGAAGGAAAAAGGGCTCAAGGTGAAGGTGTCGAAGATGAACTACATCGGTGAGCGGATAAAAAAGGTTCGTTGATTCAGCAGTTATGGGTGAGTGAAAGAATTGATCGAAGTTCGGTGTCATCGAGAGCGTAGCCTAAGGAACTTAGGAAATTTTATTCTTCATGATATGTATAAGCTAGGAAGGGTTAACTCTTTTAAGTCACGAGCGGAAATAGTCAAATTTTGAAGATCGTGGCGATTACCTCAAGAGATCGTGGTTGTTAGGCGTAAGTGGATGGTGCGAAATCTTATGTAGCGATTACGTTTTAGTTTCATTTTCGTCCGTTGATTGCTTTTAGTGGTTATCTTGTAAATTACTATAAATAAGTCACTTCGCTGTAATATTTAGGTGTGTTCACTTGTATTCTCAAATTGCTTACCAACACTCTGCCCAATTTCGCGCTTAAGGAAGAAATAGTCACTAAGCTTTTGATGTCGTGAATCACCACCTTTATTTTCAATGCAATCGGTTTATCCTTTCAATTTTATTTCTTTAATTTCTTTGCGTGTTGTATTCATTTCGAACAACTTTTCATAAACGTTTCAACATTGCTTGTCGGTCACGAGTCACCAACTAGTTAGTTCGTTGAGTCTTGTTTCGGCCAGAATATAGTGTCGGTCACGAGTCACGATCATTGGTTGAAACTTACGTGGAAATCCGTTGTATTGTGTTCCTTGGTCTTAAAAACCGTTTCTTGGATAGGACATATTTTTCGAGTCGGTACAATATACAAAATCTTATGCAGCGTCTTAAGATCAATGAGTCGATCTTGCGAGTAACCTTAGTTTTAGGACCTAGGGAGGACCAGCTTGTTTACCATTTTCCACGGTAAACAAACACATGAGGCCAAACACCTCAAAATGACTTATTGATGGTCATTTTCCACTCCACTTCTCCGGGAACCTTGTTCTTAAATATCTTGGTAGGGCACGGTTCAAGATATAAGCTGATCGAACTTCTCCCCATAAATATTTTAGCAAATTCTTTTACTTTGTACGCATCTCCATATCCAATATGATCTATTTCTTCTTTTAGCAATACCATTATATTGAGGCGTATAAGGAGCATTTACCTCATGATTAACACCATGTTACGCAGAAATCTTCAAACATCTTGGATATTTATTCGCCACCTTCATGTGTTTGTAGAACATTGATCCTTTTCTCACTATAGTTTTAGACAAGTATCTATAATCTCTTAAAGATTTGAATACTTCCTCATTTCTCTTGATCACATATATCCATAAATTTTGAATAAACTCATCCACAAATGAAACAAAATAATTTTTGGTTTCTTTTCTTAACAACCTTCACAAAGTTTGTCGAGCATCTCTAGATTTAGAATTACAATAATCACATCTTGAGTAATCGAGTTGATTGGTCGAAAATTCAAATGTCAAACCTTAATGCCACAACCAACTATTACGGTTAACAACGGTTTCAAACATTGAACTTGATTGAGGCAGTCATAGTCATAAATATCATATTCTTTAACAATGGAATTTTAAGACTAAATTGTTCTTGGTGTCGACCAATTTCAAAGTTGTGTCTTTCATAACAAGCGAGAAACCTTTCGACCAATTGTCCAACACTTAGCAAGTTTCACTTTATTCGGATACATAGAGCATATCTTTAATCATAGCTTTCCTCCATTATTCGGTTGAAATACTATGTTTCCAATACCTTATGGTTACAGCGAACTATTATCAACAAGTTTTACCTTGCTTTTCTTGACTTGTCGTAGCTTGCCAACCACTCCTTCGAATAGTCATGTGATTGAATAGCTGAGTCGAGGAACCATATCTTTGATCGACATGGTTATCTGCGACTGACCATAACCATCATACCTCCTTGAGAATCATTTGAATCTTGGCGTGCAAGGTTCGCTCCTTCTTTATTTCCTTTTGTCGATCCATTGTCTTTCTGTACCAATAATGTTTAGTGACCCCAATTTTCCACGGTCATAACCTTTGTAATTTTCTTATCTTCTTTGTCCTTTCGATAGTTTCCTCCTCCTTTTTCAGGATTGGAAGATCTATCGACCTTATTCTTGTGGGGATTGACCAACACTTATTACCACGAGTCTTGTCGAACTTTCCTTTGAATTAGTTGAAACCAATATCCTTTTCCATGAATGAGTTTACGAGACCACAGTATCGAGTCTTGAACTTCTTTCCTTTCGAAAATCCTCGTCTCATGCGCCTTCACAAACCGACCAAATATTCCACTTTTGTGGTTTCAAGATTAGTGGATTCTTGAATAACTACGATAACATGATCAAAGTGAGAGGTCAATATTCTCATTACCTTCTCAACTATCATTTTATCGACTATAATTTCACCACAATCTTTCATGAGATGGGCGAGTTTACGAACCTTGACACAACTACTACAACTTTTTATCTTCTCCATTGACAACAACATATATTATCGGCGCAAGGTTTGTAACTTTACAACCTTGACTTTCTCACTGATTCATAATACTTTACAAAATATCCCATACCTCCTTCGTAGTTTGAATGAGATTATGTTGAAATTGTAAAATCGACCGTCGTTTGAATGCAATAAGCGGTCTTGCAATATTTCTTACGGACTTCGTTGTGGGATTTTCGATGCTTGATTGCATTTGCGACCAGCAGGAATCTTGTCGGTAACCACTTATAGGTTTCATGGAGTCAAACAAGGATTGCATATGTTTTCCCATGGATCTAATTTATGCTATCAAGCATTAGAGAAATTCGAAATTCCTTATCACTAGCCATCTCTTATGGATTGATTCACTTTCCTAGAAACACGATCTCTATCGTGAAATTCTTGAAATTCGATCCGGACCAATAACCGGAGGGATACCAATTTGCTAGTCGTGAGGCACCTTTAGTGAGGACGGAAGAATAAAGGAAATAAGAATTTTATTATTCACTAGAAATTATATTGTACAAAATAAGGATACACATTATGACTATTTATACCCCTAATTGGGCTTAGACATACAACTTGAATTATATTTAAATATTAAATTTAATCTAATATTTCAACATCTTCAATTTTTTTGCTTGTTGGAGGAGGAATCTATCCACACTTTGGGTTTTGTCTTATTACGCTCGGCGTGTCGGAGGATAGTTCACGGTGGATGGGAACCATCAAGAGTTATCTTTGGGGTTTGAGGATTATTTTGCTCATTGTGGTAAAGTGAAAATTTTAGCTAAGCGAGATATAGTAGGGGTCATTTGCTTGCAGCGGTTTGGACCATTTGGTTCAAACAATGCGATTATTTTCAAAGGGGTGCGTTTATTTTGATGGTTGTTTTGTCGAAGATCGTTCAAAATAGTTGGATTTGGTTGTGTTCCTATTATAACTAGAGAAGTCAAAAAAATCCTAAATTACAAAGCCCTAACAATTAAGCCCTTTTATGACACTTTTTTTAGGCCCCTTACTAAAAGAAATTTTTTTTGGCCCCATTTTTTTAAGCCCCTAATATTTTTGTGTTTTATGAGATCCTAAGTAAATGACCTAAATTATAATTTGTTGGAAATTAAGTCGTTTGAAAATTAATTTTATTTTGAAAAATAAAAAATATTTTTTAAAAAAATTAAAAACTCACTTTATTTTTTTAGAAAATTAAAATAATCGATTATTCCGAAAATATGGAAAGTCGACTTTTTCGTAAAAAAATATTTTTTTGTTGAAAATATAAAAAATCGACTTTTTCAAAAACAAACCGATTTTTTGTCGAAAATATAAAAAGTCGATATTTCCGAGAAAAAAACCGATTTTTTGGCGAAAATACAAAAAGTCGATTTTTTTTAAAAGAACCGATTTTTTGTTGGAAATATAAATAGCTGATTTTTTGGAGAAAATACAAAAAGTTGATTTTTTTGTCGAAAATATAAAAAGTCGGGTTTTTCAGAAAAAAGTCAATTTTTTATCAAAAATAGAAAAAGTTGATTTTTCGGGAAAAAACCGATTTTATGGCGAAAAGAAAAAATGTCGATTTGTAAAAAAATTGATTTTTTGTTGAAAAATATAAATAGTTGATTTTTTCAGAAAAAAATTGATTTTTTGAAAATACAAAAAATTGACTTTTTGAAAAAAAATGATTTTTTGTCAAAAATATAAAAATGTCTATTTTTCCGAAGAAAAAAAATTCTGAAATACAAAAAGTTGATTTTTTTTCAAAAATAAAAAAGTTAATTTTTTTATGAAAATAAAAAAGTCAATTTTTGTTTAAAAATATTTTTTTTAAAAAAATCATGAAAAAAATTTTATTAAAAATTTGGAGACTTAAGGCTTACTTAAAATTTAAGGTCATTTACTTTAGAAGCCCTACTTATTGTGGGGCTCATTTATTTAAAATTTAGGCCCTTATATTTTGAGGACCTTAAAATTAAGCCATAACCAAATTGTGACTCTAATTATAACCTTACACAATTGTAATTTCATGTAGAAATTTTCCATTTATTTATGGGATGGGTATCATATACTCCATTAATAATATCATTACCTATTAAGAAAAACTTGAATTTTATACTAAAATTTTTTGTTTTACTCAATATTACATAGATAAATTCAAAAATAAATAAGTTATGTTAAATTTATAATTAAAAATTGTAAATTTGATAAAGATATAGTAACTGAATTTTTATAGATGTTACCAAAATATTTAAATCTTAAATAATAAACTTTTATAATTAAAAATTCACCCAAATATTCATCCTCGATCTTCCTCTCTCAGTCGCATGCCCTACACTTATCTGTAGGCATTACGTTTATTTGACCAGTACCACTTAGTTTGACTTGGATTTTATTGATCCAAGATCAAAATAAATTATTAACTAGGACCACTCTTAAAAATCCTTTCGTTATACAGCTAGCCTCATATCATAAAATTAGCAAGATTATGGGATTATCTAAAATTGAATTCAACGTCTACAGTAGGTAAGGATATGCGAGGGATTTCCCCACACTGAAAATTAGCTTCTTGTATTCTTATGTAATTAAGACTAAATGAAGTCTAAATGAAGAAAGGGTATGTTTTTATTTTGACAAGCCTATCTAGGAAATTTTTCAGAATATGTGGTTAAGGGACATGAATCAAGGTATAGTTATTATTGAGGTAGGTTAGAAAGAAACAATCAAGGATGGAGTTAAGGATTGATGTTGACAGAAAGGGCACAGCTAGGGTTTGAGATGTTTCCTTCTCTTTAAGATGTGACTTGTCTCTAAGTCATTGCCATACCCTAAAGTTCTATTTATGATATAGTGATTGATCATCATCATGTGCCCTGCTGGATTGTTGAGGTTTGCTGTAACATATACAATAGCTATCCAATTTCCTTTGTTTATGTTCACATTATTTGATTGCCATAATTAGGAATTTAGGACATCATTCTTTATTTAGCTAAAGTCTCTTGTAGTTAACCAGTAGCTTTTATATATATATATATATATATATATATATATATATATATATATATAAAGGGATCAAAATACACTCGAAGAGTTACACCATGAGTTACACTCGCTCAAAAACGTTACTTTGGATTAATATTTTTTAAAATCAACCGTTGGATTGAAATATATCATCATATAGATCATACCTATAAAGTTTGAGATTAATCTATAATGATATACTATACGATCAATATATCTAAAAATTAACGTCAAAATGAACTTTCATATAACGTTAATTTTGATGTGGTTCGATGACATAATAAATCATTATAGATTAATCTCAAACTTTATGTATGATCTATATGATGGTATGTTCAATACAGCGATTGTTAAAAATAATCAAAAGTGACGTTACAACGATGTCTTCATGCTCTTTCAGGGTAATTGATCTCTCTATCTTTCTCTCTCTCTCTCTATATATATATATATATATATATATATATATATATATATATATATATATATATATATATATATGGGATCAACTTACTCAAGAATAAGTTTGGTTAAAAATTACAATAAACATTTACCATTAGATTAAATTTAAACAAATCTACTTTAAAGGGCAAGATTGTGTAGTAAGTTAAAAAAAACTTACTTTAAAGTAAGTTGATCCACACACACATATATTGGATTTCTTATCCCATCCCATAAGGGTGAAACGCACATGAAAAACTCAAAATGCCCTTCACAAAATCGGAAGTTTATTTCTGTTTGCACCACTACGCATTTTTGAATGAAGCGAAAATTTATTTACGGTTTACTACGAAATAAACTTCGGTTGGGCATGACAATTAGCGAGAAGAAACTAACTATAAGCAATAACTTTAGAATTTACATTTGTAATTCAAATTAAAGACATGCAATTTTAAATCAATTAAAGCCCAAAAATGTTATCAAAATAAATTTCATAGTAATAGTTTTCAAAATACGGATCCGGTACAATATGAAATAAAAACAATACAATCAAAATAACTCACATGTGCGGAACCAACTTTGTCACCCTCAAGGCGTTCCTCCGCGCCTCCATGAACCCGGGGCACCTTAAGCCTCCGCCATGGCCTCAAAACTCCTCGACGCCGGATGCAGCCGAAGCGACCCTCTGCGATGTCATCCCTAACAAGCTCCATGATACGGCGGCACCTGGGCAACACGTCCACGAGCATGATCCCTCGTCGCTTTGCTCGTCCTCTAGGATCTCTGATGAGCCGGCGTGGATGGGTCCCTGGAGCCTCCGTATCATGTATGTATGGGAAATCTAAAGAAGCCTAACATTTAACCGTCATAGCGTAACTCCGGTTATGCGGGCCACGGTACTCTGGCCTCCTCGAGGACAAGATGTCTCTCAAGATCATCAAAATCTCATCCATCTCCCTCCTCTTCACTATCGGAGGAAGATAAAGCGGGATCTGGGGAATCGTCTAAGTTGAAATTACGGTAACAAATACTTGATGTCAAGAGAATGTATCTTATCGACAAATATTTAAAAATCTAAATAATAAGCCAAAAAAGGCAAATAAAAAACAATGTGTATTAGTTAGTGTATGGTGTCGGATCATCTTCATAAGACTACCAATACGACTTCAATCTAAAGTACCACTAGACCGAGAACCTACTCCTCCCCTCGATCACGGTGATACTAATCTAACACTTAATAGAATTGTGAAGACATCTTTCAATACACATACTTGATTTTGCTTCAAAGCTTTTAATCAAGACATAACACTCGTGCTTCAAGCTTTGAGTGATAAAAACTACCCTACGAGAAAATTCATATTGTAATGCACTTATCGAGAAGATAATTGCTTGGCTAACAAGTAATACTAAAGAACGTTCTGTACGTAACTATCTACCTTCTTCTTCTTCTTCAAAGCAGCGACTCCTGATCGAGGTTAGTGAGATAATATAGACGATGAGACTTCATCTTGGGCTTCCACAAAAATAGCTAAGGTTAACCAAAGTTAACCTAAGGACTTAGTCTTGGGCTTACAGCATAACAAATTAGGGTTAAACAAAGTAAATCTAATATCCACGTGAGCATAGGATCTAAACTAAACAATCTAACTCAGAACAACCCAACAGAATCCCGAAAACTCTCACGAAATATAAACCTGCACAATTCATTTATTCAGTACAGGATGTCTTAACATTGGTCATGACATCACACATCCCGCATACTGATCTTGCAGAATCCAGTACATCTAATTATAGCATAATCATTGTGTTATGCAAACATTCTGAGTTGCACCTGTAAAACACTCCTTCTGCAGAATTTATCTTCAAACCAGAATGTCATGACATCAGTCAGGATATTGCCATATCAATCTGGTTTTATCAAAAATTACAGCCAACACAAAAACACTTACAAACTCCCCATTTGGAATTTTTTTAAAAAACTACTATCTAGGAGATCAACTAAAAGCGGCAGAACTAAAATAACTAAACTAAATCTATCAAACACCGGATAAGACAAATTCATCCTAATTAATTCTCCCTTTTTGCCACAAAGGGGCCAAAGGAGCCATTACAAAATCCCAGTAATCATTAGTTACAGAAGCAAAAAATCAGAATTTCAAACACCAAAATTAACAAACATCAAAACCATCAGAATCAAAGAACACCGACAACGGCAACTTGATGACAATCTACACACCATCGACCAACAACGGTATTATCATCTCACGAGGAATCCTTCTCTTGACATCATCTTACGCATGGGCTGCTTGCGAGCCATCATCTTATTCTTCATGACATCCTCTTCGACTTCTCATCCTCAACCTCTATGTCATCCTTATCATGTTCAAGGGTAGTGATCAACTCTTCAAGTGACCTTTTTCTAGCCTCAAGCTCTTTGTAGGTTTCTCTTAACACAGCAATAACATCAACTTTCTTGGAAGCAGCTTTGACATTGGATGTCTCAGCAGATGTCATAACAATGTCAGGGACATGTGTTCCCTGAAACAACTTATAGTGAAATCCAAGAGCAGGGCCTCTTTTGCAGACAGAATCAACAAGGATGTCAGGATACTGATTCACAATTATACCACATATGAGGGAGGGAAAAGCTACAGGACCTTTGACGGTAAAACTTTCAGCATGCTTCATGGTTTGTTCAGAAATGTAAGTTCCATAGTCAAAATTGGCTTTTGTACCAACAACATAGATAAATCTACCCAGACCAGTTGAGATGGTAGATTTGTGATTGGTAGGAACCCAGTTAGTTGCTCCTATCTTGTGCAGCATTGCAAACTTCACACTCGACTTCTTTGAATGACTTCCCTTTCAGCGGCGGTTCTTCACTTGCTTGGCGGTGATCACTTGACAGAACTTGATTGTCGGTGACTTCTAGCTGATTGGTGCATCGACCTTCGATGGTTTATCATAGAAGGTGAAAGTAATCCTCCTTCCTTAACATATACACTCCTAAATTCCTTAGACTTCCCATCAGCAACATCTCCAGTCAAGTTCACAATAAATTCTTTTACAAGAATTTCATAGCATCTAGAGAAATGAGCCACAATTTCCATTAATCCAGCAAACTGGATAAGTTCCATAGTCTCCTTGCAAGCAAGGGCATTGTTGTTCAGTTCTCTCTCTAAGGTTATTCTCTTGAAAACATACTTCCATCTACTAGCACTTTCGGGATGATGAAAAGAAATATTATCTATAGGTACATTAGGTACCTTAGTAAGCTTGATTGTTGTGGGCTTCTTCCTGAGAGGAATGTCAGGGACATCGCTCTCAACATCAAAGTCAGAACTTCCATTAGAACCAGAGGATGTAATGGCTATCCTCTTCTTGGAGACTATTTTGCTTAAGGATCTTGGAGGGCTAACCACAACTCTCTTTGATTCAACCTTAGCCTTTCCTTTTGAAGGACCAACAGACTTTTTCTTTGCGGCACCTACACCAACTTTTCTTTCATGAGCAACCTTCCCAGAAGATACTTCAACAACCTTCCCTTTGGAGAGGCTTTGATCAGCTCCTTGTTTCCCTTTTCTTGTCATCAGCCTCCTTGCTATGCTAGGATTAACAGTAGCAATAAGATCATTATCAGAATAATCTTCATTAACATCTACAATAGGCGTATCATCAGCCTTATCAACAGTAGTCTGATGATCATCAAACTTGGCAGAAGAGTCCTCAATGTTGTCATCCTTTGTCTCAACATCTTGAGTGACATTGTGAACACCCTCTATTCTAGGGTTAACAGTTTCTTGATTCAGAGGTATAGAAACACCAGGAACAACATGGTTTTCATTTAAGATTCTAGTAACTAATCTAGAAATCGCCTGATGGACATATGCAGTACCCTCCTTGTTAGCTATTTCAGGGGGAACAGAAGATGAATTTTAAGCAAATTTACCAGAAGATGAAGTATGTGATCTTCTTGCATGCGTATTTCTCATCTTCTTCACTTTAGTAGGGTCAGCTGCCATCACATGAAGAGGTGTAATCTCAAGAACATCATTGGGATTCATGTCTACCCTAGAATCCGTGTCAGTTGATGAAGAAGATGTCGTCTTCTGAGAGGATGATGATGGAGATTATTGTGACATCTTGATGAACAAAGATTTCAAACGTAGACAAGGACTAAAGCTTCTTTGGTGAGAATGAAAAGTGACAGTCCAGACAGTGAGAGAAGGTGTATGAATACGTCTATTCCTCTTCTGATATATTTGGAAAGATAGAGAAAACTTGCTATTGCCTAATTAAAGTTAACTTTAAATAAATGTCTCTCTCATCACTTTTCTAAACAAAGTTAATTGCTATAACTCCTCATACTAGCAAATACCAACTTGTATAAATTTTAAAGCGATTTGCATCTAAGGCCTTGGTAAAAATGTCACCAGTGTGGTCGGTAGTATGTTCAATGTAATCACTTTCTCCTCGATAAGATCTACATGAAGTGATGTTTAATGTCAATATGCTTGGTCTTCTTTGTGTTTGTATAGGGTTCTTGGATATGTTGATAGCTTTTCGAGGTTGTCCGCGATTATAATATCATGACATTACATGTGACATTTGTAATCTGGTGAAGCCCGACTTTGTAGGATTTTGTATCCAAATGTGCGGATAGCAAGTCGCCACCGACTTTTATTTTATCAATTAAGGGAAGGTAAAGTAACACAAAAGACCTTCGTTAGATTACGAGTTCGGAGAATGGTTATGAAAAGGAAAGTATTAGCACCCTTTCCATCCGTAGTTATCTACGGGCTCTTAGTTGCTCTAGATCACTTTTAAAATTGCTACATGTGTTTGACAAAATGTTTTGAAAAGGCATTTCGCTTTGACTTTGTAATGACTCATGTAGGAGTGTATACAAAGTGTTAGGAAATGTTTTTGTTTGAAAAGAATTTGAACTTTGAAAAAAGTGTGGTGTGAAAAGCATTTGATTTAGAGCAAGCAACTAAAGACTTATTACCCACTCGAATTGGTCGTTTCGTACTTCGTTCCTTTAGAATAGCTAGCCATACCATTAGTTAGTAGGTAGCTCCTCGTTGGATGTAAGCGGGACAGAAGGGACATCGGATGGTCATAAGCAACTTGTAGGAAGTATCCTAGCACATTCGAAGGACTATCATCATTTTCGTGGCGACAATCGAGGGTCAAGATCATGTATCGGAGGCGTCATCGTGGGTCTTATGATCTTTGTATCGAAGGGACTATGATGATTTGTTTGGAAACACGGTGCTAGAATACCTCTACGTTAGAGGACATGACCATTTTGAATTCGAAAGGCAACGAGAGAATTACCTAAGGGTGCGTGTGTGAAAGAAGTGTGTTGATTTCGGATATTTTATCTTGAATTTAGTGGGCTATGTTCAATTTTATCTTGCCATACGCCTAATTACTAGCAATTTATAGGGTGCGGAAATTAAAATGCGGAATGTAAAGGTCGGAAGGTAAATCTCGCTATTACATGGCTTTGGGGCAGATACATAATTTAAAATGCGGAAAATAAAATCCTAAATTAAACTATTACATCCATATACAATTACATTATTGAAAATAAAATGAAAGCGGAAGAATCGTACAGATGGATTAACGTGAAGCAGGAAATCGGAAAATATGATGAAATCGAAATAAGAAAATGTTAGAAAAATGCAAATTTTAAATTGGAAAAAATATGACATGCTGGAAATAATGTAAATATACTAAAATAATTTTTGGGATTTTTAGATGCAATTTAATAATTTAAAATGAATTTACAATGATTTAAATGCAAAATTACAAATAAAATAAATATGCATGCAAAATTATATTTTAATTTATAAATTAAATAAAGATTTTTAGAAACAAATGCAAAGGAAAATTATTTTTTCATGATTTTTTAATGCGAGAATAAAATTGGTGCTAGTGAGAATCGAACCCATGACCGGAAAGGTATAAAATGAGCAGGGGCCCTTTACCACTACACCACATGTGCAAGGCGTGTGTGGATCGAAGCATTGGGATGATGAGCAACACGGCGTCGCCATCTGGAGAGGTCAATGCACGATCAACATGGTGGGGTCCTCGTTGGATGAAGAGCGAAAATCGGGATCTTTCCTCGCCACCTTGATGCCTTGGAGCCACAACTCAAATTCGTCTTCCGTCGATCAAAACTTCAACTTGCAAAAATAGCAAAATAAAAGCAAAGGGATACCTACCCCTAAATGACCATGCAAACACGATGGTGGTGTTATTTTTGGCTGGCTTGGCTTGTCTGTTAGGTTCGATAAAACGATTCAAAATGCCCTAGCAATGGCGGCATTCGGACGTTAAAGCTTGCATGTAATGGTTCTAATGTGATAATCATCATCCACGAATTCAAATAAACATAACAAAAACATTAACAATGCATGAAATATAAAATCGAAATTGAGAAGATTCAAAGCGGTAGAGAATTTGGATAACACGATCTGGGCTACTGGGCTTAAGTGGTGATGCTTTGGCTTCTTGAGAATCTCACACACGATTGAATGATCCAACACCTTGAAACTGGTTTTGAAATTAATTTCTCAATTCTTGAAAAATTTTGCAAGATTTGGGTGGTTTTAAGGTTAGGGTTTCCTCCTCGTATTGTACGTCACTTTGGTATTTATAGAAGAGATTTGGAGCAATAAGAGTGAAAAGATTGAATAATCAATGTGCAAATATTTTCTTTAAAACAAATCAATTTTTGAAAAAATTTGATTTTCCTTCCATGTAAAGGCTTAGCAATTTGGCAATTGTTGTGGGCTTTCTTGGACATTAAGGAAGATATAAAATCAACCTTTTGAAAAATACTTAATTTTCATATTTTATATAATTTATTTTTGAATTAAATGTTATAAAATTCAAATATAAATCATAAAATAAAGAAAATTACCAATGCCAAACATTTATGGGTCAAAAATCATGTCATGAACAAGTTTGGATCAAAAGATTATAGGCCCGTTTGGAAAATTTTGCATTTTGACCAAAATGTCCTTTTGTCTGATGTCCAAAATTGCCCAACTTGAATAGTGTATCTTGCTCAATTTTCCACATTTTGAGTGTTCTTGGACTTTTGGAAAGCTCTAAGAGTCCTCTAACCAACCTTTTGGTCTCATCTCAATTGGAGTTACCATGCTCAATATATCTTCAAAACAAAAAGTTGACTTTTGTTGACTTTAAAAATGACTGTAATGTTTTGAGCTATACCTCTCAAATGAAGCATTTTTGGACATTCTTGTGAGACATGAAGTTGTAGAGAATTGAATTTCCTTCAAAACAAGAGGTGGTGGAAAATTTACGAGAAAGTATGAGAAAGTTATGATCGGTCAAAGTTACATTGACTTTTCACCTAGAAACCCTAATTTAGAAAGTTTGACTTTTGAGCAAATCTTGAGTTTTCTTGATGAATCATGATCAACCCTTGATCAAATGATGAATGTAACTTCAAAATGAGGATGTTGACCAAAATTATGAAGTTTGTTGTATGTTGACCACAGTTGACTTTTGTCAATCTGGTGATTTTCGACCATCGAGCAGATTATGCGAGGAAACTTGACTTGTGAAGCTTGAAACTTGACATGGAGAATCTTTGAAGCATATGAGGAGGCATGAAGACCATTGGAGATGTTGGAAGTCCATCTTGACTTGAGATACCAAACCCTAGTTTGGGTTGATTGTCTAGGAGAGTTTGTCGATCGACTCTTGAGAATCCTTGAGTATAGATGTATGAAATCTCTTGAGTAGATGGAGGGCAAATTTTGGGGTATGTGCTGCCCTGTTCAATCTTCTTGTCTTGGAGGGTTAGATTGACACGCTTGTCTTTGTGACGGAGGTGAAGATGATTGAACACTCAGTACACAAATTTGCACTCATTTGTTGGTGGATGATGCGGGAATGGGCTTCTGATGCCATTTGGATACTTATTTGGGGATGAGTCGTGCGCTAGACTCGAGAATGTTGATAGAGATTGAAGAGATGGGCTTAAGATGCCATCTGGAAGATCGATCTTTGGGGAGTGAGCGTCGTTAGGCTCAGTAGTCGTTCTGGATCATGGAGATGGGCTTAAGATGCCATCAGGAGGAGTCGTATGTTAGACTTGTGCTTTGAATGAAGTTATTGGTTTGCATTGATTTTTAACCATATATGCGGCATTCGAAAGTGAAGCTTGTTGATAAGTAGTCGGAGATGGGCTTAGATGCCATCAAGGCAGCGGAGTCGTCACGCTAGACTACTGTAGTTCTTTGTTGATAATAAGGTCGAATAAATCTTGTCTGATTACTCGAGGAGATTGTAGTTGGCAAAATGTGGATAGCTTCCACTGTTGTGTATCGGTGTTGATCCATTGCTGTTATCGGAGGATAACGGGCGGTCTTCGGATAGTTTTCCGTCGATTCGGGCTTAATCTGGACGATCGTCGGAGGACAACCAAGGCGGTCTTGGATAGTTTTCCGTCGATTCGGGGCTTAATCTGGACCATCGTCGGAGGACAACCAAGGCGGTCTTCGGATAGTTTTCCGTCGGTTGGGGCTTAATCTGGACTGTTTGCGTCGATTCACATTACTGTTTGGAGAAAACAAGAGGAACTTTGATAGAATATTAGTTAGTTTTATGCAAAGTATGATGCATGACGGTGTATATGAATGATAGATGCATGAATTATGACTTTATGAAATGTATGAATGATAGATGTGGTATTTCAAAACATATCCATCTTGAAGATGCGGATGTTACATTTGAAGATTCGACTCTGTTTGGGGGATTGAGTAGGTGAGAATCCCGCTTTTGGAAGAGAAGAAAGATATCCGGGATTCCTCCGATGTACTATCTGACCAAGTCTTGGGCCTAGATATTGATGAGGAAGGTAGAGATTTGAGAAGCTCGTTGTTGGAGATCTCGCATATAGACCCTGCTGAGGAGAATCTGGGAGGCGATCCGTTGGGGACCTTGTATGTAGATCCTGCGAGGAAATTTAGGAGGCGCTCTGGGGAGGTGTAGATCTCATTGGAGCATTTGTAGTAGGGGAGGCCGGGTTGGAAGAGCCAGGAACCCGTTGTAATCTTAGGCTGGGGAATGAAGATGTAGTTTCCTCCGATGCACTATCTGACCAAGTTTTGAGTCTGGATCTGCTTGGGGAAAAGGAAGGATTGAGAGATGTCGTGGGATAAGTACCTTGGTGGGGTGAGGTGTTCTGCTTGAGGCAGTGTAACTTTACTTAGTCGAGTGGAATTGCTGACTCGTGGATTCCTTTTTTCTCTTTGAAATTTGTGTTGTGAGTGACACCTTTGCGGGGATCATGCTCTGTGGGGGAATGTTTTGGTGACTTTCGTCGTCGTCCCAATTCTGGAGCACTGTAGTAAGTACTTTTGTATGTTCACTTTTCATATGTTTGTGATTAGATTCTTATTGTCAAATCGATGTCATTCAAAACAAGCGTTGGACTTATTGCAAGCGACAACAAGAATTGTAAAGAAAGAATTTGCGTTTATTTTGAAAGGTGGCGTATGGCCATGGTTTGTACACAAGAAGGTAAAAAGCTATCGAAACAATCTCGTTAAGTTCAACTATACTAGCACTCATATATTTCGACTATCTCATCTCCTTCTTTCGGTAGAGAGTGGTGGTGATCTTAGCCATTTGAACCTTGAATCGGCGGTGAGTGCAGGCGGGTGATCTGGAAGAGACATAGTCGTGCGCTTAAATCCTAACTTTTGCCTAGACCGCCTTTCGGTCTCGGGATACCCTTTTTGCCCAAGCCGCCTTTGGTTTTAGACTTCTGGTGTACATGTTTTGTATATATCCTTAACTTTTGCCCGAACCTTTTGGTTGTGAGATGCTCCTTATTTTTACTAGGCATCGACCTAGCGGGTCTCGTTATCAGTATTTTTGACTATGTCTTCGTTCAGGTGTGTCTTCACCATCCATGGTGCTAAGTATCATAACTCATGAAAAACCTTTATCTTGACTACAAATGGTCCCTCATGGGTGGGAGTCCATTTGCCCGGGATCACCTTGTGGAAGAATGATGCGCGACTACTAGATCACCGACTTGGTAGACTCGGTGTTTGACCTTCTGTTAAATGCTTTGATCATTAACCCACGATAAATCTGTCCATGGCGGATGGATGCGTCGTTCTCATCAATCAAGTTAATCGGTCAGGTGAGTGCAGAACCCAATCGTCTTCACCTAACTCTGCGTCTTGGAGGACTCGGTTGAGGATATCCCGAACCTCGATGGGTAAGCGGCTTCCATACCGTATACAGAAAAGGGGTTGCCTGTTGATGTTCGTCTTTGTGGTCGATAACCATGAAGAGCAAATGGTAACATCTCATGCCAATCTTTGTAAGTCACTCATCTTACGTATAATCTTCTTAATGTTCTTATTGGCGGCTTCTAGCCATTCATTTTAGGCCGATACGGAGAAGAGTTATGATGTTTGATCTTGAACTACGTGCGAGTTCGGTGATCATCTTGTTGTTCTTCGAGAGAGTGGTTTCTCGGATATGTATTTTATTGGATCCATCTTGAAATCAACAAGGTAGTGTGAGTCAACATATCTGTCTTAGTCGTGACGGCCCGAACCAAGCGTTGCAAGTTTTCTCGTGTGAGTATCTTGTTTCACGATCGGTAAACTTTTGCTAGTAGTTGCATGCTCTTTTCGACCGGACTCCTCATGTTGCCCAACACACACCCCATTGAGTTCTCTAGCACATCAAGTACATGATGAGAGGTCTTCCTTGTTGACATCGGGGATAAGAGGATTACGTAGGTACTCCTTGATTTTATCAAAAGCGATCGGCAATCGTCGTTCCATTCCACTACTTGATCTTTCTTTAGTAACTTGAAGATTGGCTTGCAGTAGCGATTAAGTGTGCAATGAATGCGGCAATGTAATTCAATCGGCCCAAGAAACCTCGACTTCTTTCTCGGTATGGCATCTCTTGAATAGCTTTAACCTTGGGATCAACCTCAATACCTTTTCCATGACAACAAACCCGAGTTTTCGGATCGACTCAAAAGGTGCACTTGTTAGGATTAAGTCTCGATCTATACTTCTTGATCACTCAAATAGTTTACGCAAATGATCAAGATGTTCTTCTTGATCGTGACGAGCTATCATGTCGTCAACATAGACCTCTATCTCGTGATGAATCATGTCATGAAACAATGTCACCATAGCGCGATAAGTGGCGCTGCGTTCTTCGGTCCGAGCGACATAACCTTGTAGCGGAACCCCCTGCGTAATGAAAGTAGTCTTCTCCATGTCTTGAGGGCCATTTTGATCGATTGTAGGAGAAACCATCCATGAAGGAAAGACCTTATCTTTGGCGGTGTTGTCAACGAACATCAATATGAGGAAGTGGAAAATCGTCTTTCGGACTCGCTTTGTTCGGATCTACGTAATCCACACACATTCGTACTTTGCCATCCTTCTTGAGCACGGGTACCACATTGCAACCCACTATGGATAAGAAGTACTAAGAACCGGCATTGAGCTGCTTCATAACTTGACTTTGATTTTCTACGACATCTCGGGGACATCGACAGACCTTCTTTCGGGAGAAAACCTTCTTTTTCGGCAATCGGTGTACCACGATATCAATGTCAAACCCGCGTCTTCGTATGACCAAGCAAAACCTCAATATAATCTCGTAGCATCTGAACCAACCTTTCTTTGACTTCTCTCAGACCCGCTCCTATCTTGATCTCTTTTACATCTTCGTCGGTACCCAAATTCCACAACCTCAACTTGCTCTTCGTGTGGTATAACTCGCTCTTCTTGTCATGTGATCGGCAAGTTCTCCGGCACTTCACAATTTTCCTCACTTTCGTCTTGACTTGGTAGATCGGATTATCAAGTCATATTTAGCATAGCATGTGTATTAACGAGATTCGGAGTGATTACGTAGTGTACCACGTGGGTGTGTGTAAGAAACACATAGCTCTTTGAAGGGTGATAAAGTAAAGAAAGAAAACAAACAATTGAATGCAAAAGTCCAATTTATTGAATGAAAATACATAAGCGACAGATAATAACCCTAAAGCGAGCCATGATGCCCCGGGCAAGGCACTAGGCTTTCAAAGTTTATTGTTCAAAACATAAAGAAATACGAAAAGCAAAACAAAACAAGAGCAATTACTCGACTAAAGGAGATTGGTATGCGTCTTGATCTTCCAATTCTTGAGCCCATGATGCGAGGTTGGGAAGATCCACTTCTTGATGTCGAAGTCATTGTCGCGTCTTCTAGCATGGATTCCACTACGGCTAATGCGGAAGGAAGTTGGCCCACGTTCGCGGCGTATCATCTTCGACCCTTGGTGGTGAAGCCTAAACCGGTCTTGTCAAATTTGAAAGGAAGATCGAGGCCGACCCCAAATAGTACTACCTTCTTCAACGGCTTGAGCATCTTTCGGTGAAGCCATCCTAGGCGGAATTTGCGTAACCGGGGTGGGAGAGTCAGCAGGCATGACTGGGATTGTTTCAAAAGCTTGCGGAGTCTCGAAGAATTCACCTTCCATCTCGAGGTATCGGAATGATAGATGATGACCATATACTCTTCTTCACCACACTTGTAACAACCTTCCCTTTCACCGGGTACTTGATTTCGATGCAAGGTGGAAATGTGCCCCATGTGTATCCAGGCGTCGAGTAGACAAGAGTAAGCGGGACGGATGTCCATGACAAAGAAAGTAGAGTCAAAAGTCAGGAACCGACTTTGCAGATGAGCTCTCCAAGTCTGTTCGCTTGGAACCATCAAAAGCTCTCACGATTATGTCAGGGTCTCGAACCAACCCTTCGACATCAAGTCGATCAAAAGCGATCTTGTAAGATATTGAGCGAACCGTCAACCAAAACATGAGAGTGTAGTGCCCTTGCATTCAACGAGAGATGTGCAAGGCTTTGTTGTGTTTCTTTCGTGAGTCAAATCGACATCGAGAAGCCTAGGCCGTTGTTGGCAGCCAGCTAGCAATACAAACTTGGCGGTCGGTGGTAGTGTCTTGCGGTACATGAGCATTCTTGAAACTCACCAAGGCATTAGCATGAGCCTCGAGCACAAAGAGCAAGCATGGAGATCTTGGATGGTCTGTCCATTCCACAACATTGTCACTCTTCTTGATAATCTTGAATTTCCTCCATTTCTTGTTTGGAGGTGTCTTGATAACTTCCTTTGGTATACGGTTGAGCGGGATGAGTCCGGTGCTTTCTCTCTAGCTTGGGAATGGATTGAATAGGAATCTGTTTGAGTCGCGTGTCTTTGGAGGAGAGATCTGGAGAATACTCTTCGGTTCGGTTACTACTTGATCCGGTGATGTTGTCAATGTCGGGAATGGTAGCTTCAATGTAAGATCTTCAATGGTCGGAGGTCTTGCTTGGCCATGATAGTAAACATCGGCTCCATAATTCCAAGGATAGCTTTGTCGAGGAATATGGGCCTTGGAGAAGTGATGATGAGAGGTGCCACTCTAGGCACGGGATCGTGAGAGGAAATCCTTATGGTGTTAACATCGGCATAGTCTTACGGGAAATCGTCACCCCATCAATTCCTTAACATCTTCAATAGGAATCTTGTAACTATCGAGGACGGTGAACTTCACCATGTAATCATACTTTCCACTTGGCTGCCCCAAGGTATCCCTCTGAGATGGTACTTTCATTCGCATTGTCAATCTTCAACTTAGACATTTCTTCACACGACTTACGCACGGTGGTTTGAAATAGTATCTCACGGTTATCCATCATGCATGAACACGTCTTCTCAACCAAGCACAACCATCGGTGCGGATGGGCACCAACAATTCTCGGCATCTGGATTGACACGGCGCAGCAAATTCTTCTTAACGGTCATCGGAGGAATGGTCAGTCATCTATGTTGAAAACATAAGTATCGCCGCCAACAACATTGGAACTCTTGTCATGGTTAGGCATAGGTGCGTTGATCACATTGGTCTCAGCGGGAGGATCAAACTCAATGCGCTTAGATTCAATAATATCTTGAATCTTGTTCTTGAGCCCACAATCATCGATTACTATGTCGGGGCTATTGGAATGGTAAGCACACTTGGCATTAGGATTATACTTGGAGAGGAGGTATTGACATTACGAGGAGGATCCTCAGTGTCCTCGCTTTCAACATGTGTTGCAAGGCTTGCGACAATGGCATGTTGATCTTAAATGCATCTTCGTGGCGTTAAGCTTGGCGTTGTCTCCCGAGTTGTCTTGATGTAGGATTGGAGATCACTCACAGTTGAGCAGTCGGTCTTGGCTCGGCTTTTCGACCATACCTTCTTTCTAAGCAAAAGATCTCGGCATTTGAAGGCGTCTCACAGAATCTTCCATTCTTGATACCGACTTGATCGCTGCTTTGTTAGTATCATTTCGGTGAATTTGAAGAGTTTCCAATCGATGATTAAAGAATGGGCTGTTAGTGTCCCCATAAACATATCAACCAACTCCCTATTGGACAAGGGTGGTTGAACTACTGCTGCTAGATCTCTCCATACAGGCGTACTCCTTGAACTTCTCGTCACGACCCATAGACATGCTTTGTAGTTGCATGCGAGTGGGTGTCAATTCAACATTGTACTCATCTTGTACAGAAAGCATCGTGATCACTCCAAGTACGGATCTGGTCATTCGAGCTTGGAGATCTTTGATCTGTTCAAGAGCCATTTACGCTAAAATAAATAGCGAGCAAATGAGAAAACCAATCTCCAATGTACCTGTGATGCAATGCTATGCTATGATATGCAATGTTTATGCGAATGCAATGCAATGTTTTCAAGGACCTTAGAGATTTAAATTTGTTAAACAAACAATGAACAAACATTTATTAGTACTCTTCTTATTATTCTTTTTCTTTTTAAGTACAAGAGATAGTTCAAAACAATAAAAGAAAAACATATAAATCCTAAAGCTCTAAGTCTCCCATGGGCGCTTCCTCTTGGTGCCGATGTAGGCATTGATGCTTCGCTCCTCATGAAGTAGCTTGGTCAACTCTAACACTTTCTTCTCACTGCATAACACTAAGCTTCAAAGGTATCCCTCTCTTCTTTTAGTTGAATCCAGGATCTCTTCAAGTCTTCAAAATCAGTAGGCATGTCAGGATGGAGAACAGTATAGGGTACATCACCTATAGCAGGTTCCATAATTCGGGTAGAACAGTGAATGGCATCATGAGGTTTTGAGCTCGAGCTCGCACCCATTTGAGTAAGGTTCCCAAGGAATGGAGTTGGTGCCCCAAAGTCTTGGTATCGTCTTCTTTACCATGCCCCAAGCATGTATGAACCTTAAATCGGTAATCGGAGATCGTGGTTGTAGTCGAACACAATATCTTGGAGAAGCATATCATGTGGACCATCTCTTGAGCAAAACCAAAGCGGCGTAGAGCTAAGGAAGGGTTGTAAGTAATACCTCCCTTATACCAAGTAGCGGTACATTAGAATTCTCCACACTCAATGAATGTGAAGTCCTTTTGAGAGAAAAGGTTCCAACGGATATCGAATGAGAGTGACATTAATCTTTGAGACCATCTCAACCTTTGTTCGTTCTTCAAAACTAATGGAAGAAGGTGTGAAATAAACCACAGAAAGTAACGGTATGCAACACATGAGAGTTCCTTGTCTCTTAGTAGTACAGTGTGGAGAGATGTAGGATGTCTCCAAGTAAAGTAGGCTTGGATTGCGGGAGGAACAACAGATGGCATTGATATCTATGAATTGATCCGAGGAAATAGAACCAAACCATAAATTAATAATGGCATGAAACTCATAACTTTGAGGCTTTCTTAATTAGGAACTTGGAAAGTAAACCCTTAACCCCCTTAGTTTCCCAATTGGCTTCAATGTCAGAGCACTTAAGATGTAAAGGCGATGCAATGTCTTCGTACTTAGGGACCTTTTCTAGACCGGTGAATGGCATTTGGTCAAGAATAGGTATCCCAGTAACAGAGAACTCTTCAAGGTAGGAACCAAGATAATCTGGAATGTAAAGCAATGGTGTTTGGATCAAAGAACGAAATAGGACATGCATCATATCTTCTTCAAAACCGGAGATAACCAAATCAAGTAGATAACCATGTCTTTTGGTGAGCCGAGCATGGTCGAAATTTACGAAACCAATTCTTTGGCGGAGAAGGGATACCCATGAAGTTGATTCGGATAGTCTTTCTAGAAGCCATAATTCCTACAAAGCAGCAAAGATAAATCCCTAGGTCCTTGAAATAGTTAGAAATCATATGCAATACAAATGATGTCATGATGTCATGTTTAGCACACAACAATTCACACAATGAGCCTAGGGTTAAGGCTTGCATGAGGTATAGGTGATTACCCTACCAAAAGTTTGAGTTGGTTCATCTGTCCTATAATAGTAAGGGTTCTAGGAATCTCATATCATAGATCTTTCTCGTAGCGTTTATTTCAATCGACGGCCAAGTGGTCGATCGAAAATATCCCAAAGTCTAATCTCAATGGCGTAGCATCAGTATCAACCAACCTCGGTCTACACCAAAGCCGGCCATCTCACTACCTTCTAATGGCCAAGATGGGTCAATTAAGGTTCTAAAAGTTTAGTTAGCGCTTGATGACACCACGAAGCCAAATACTATCTTCAACTTGGGAATGAAGAGTATCGGGACAACCAAAGTGTCACGCTAACGTAGCCATCATGTTGACCGTTTAGTTATCGTCTAGCGGTCGCAATGATCTAATGCTACTTACCTAAAAAACCGGATCGGGTGTAGGATCCCCCAACAATATAATACCCAAGTAACCCTTAAAGATAAAGCATACAAGTCAAACAAAAAGCGATAAAAGTTATCTAGAAATCCTTAAGGCAATTCTCTCTTTTAGGGTGTAGTTCTCCCCAGTGTCGGATTCGTGATACGGTGAAGCGACTTTGTAGGATTTTTGTATCCAAATGTGCGGATAGCAAGAGTCGCCACCGACTTTTATTTTATCCAATTAAGGGAAGGTAAAAGTAATGAGAAAAGACCTTCGTTAGATTACGAGTTGGAGAATGGTTATGAAAAGGGAAGGTATTAGCACCCTTTCCATCCGTAGTTATCTACGGGCTCTTAGTTACTCTAGATCACTTTTAAAATTGCTTTACGTGTGTTTGACAAAATGTTTTGAAAGGCATTTCGCTTTGACTTTGTAATGACTCATGTAGGAGTGTATACAAAGTGTTAGGAAATGTTTCATTTTGAAAAAATTTGAACTTTGAAAAAAGTGTGTGGTGTGAAAAGCATTTGATTTTAGAGCAAGCAACTAAAGACTTATTACCCACTCGAAATTGGTCGTTTTGTACTTCTATGTTCCTTTAGAATAGCGCTAGCCATACCATTAGTTAGTAGGTAGCTCCATCGTTGGATGTAAGCGGGACATTCGAAGGACATCGGATGGTCATAGAAAGCAACTTGTAGGAAGTATCCTAGCACATTCGAAGGACTATCATCATTTTCGTAGCGACAATCGAGGTCAAGATCATGTATTCGGGCGTCATCGTGGGTCTTATGATCTTTGTATCGAAGGGACTATGATGATTTGTTTGGAAAACAACGGTGCTAGAATACCTCTACGTTCGAGGACATGACCATTTTGAATTCGAAAACGAGAGAATTACCAAAGTGCGTGTGTGAAAGAAGTGTGTTGATTTCGGATATTTTATCTTGAAGTTAGTGGGCTATGTTCAATTTTAATCTTGCCATACACGCCTAATTACTAGCAATTTATAGGTGCGGAAATTAAAATACGGAATGTAAAGGTGCGGAAAGGTAAATCCTACGCTATTACATGACTTTGGAGATACATAATTTAAAATGCGGAAAATAAAATCCTAAATTAAACTATTACATCCGTATACAATTACATTATTGAAAAATAAAATGAAAAGCGGAAGAATCGTCGAATCGGATTAACTTTGTGAAGCGAGGAAATCGGAAAATATGATGAAATCGAAATAAGAAAAATGTTAGAAAAATGCAAATTTTAAATTGGAAAAAATATGACATCTGGAAATAATGTAAATATACTAAGATAATTTTTGGGATTTTTAGATGCAATTTAATAATTTAAAATGAATTTAAATGATTTAAATGCAAAATTACAAATAAAAATAAATATGCATACAAAATTATATTTTTAATTTATAAATTAAATAAAGATTTTAGAAAACAAATGCAAAAGGAAAATTATTTTTGATGATTTTTAATGCGAGAATAAAATTGTGAAAAGAAATTAAAATAATGCAAAATATTAAATAAAATGGAAAATATGAAAATATTGAAAATATGCAAAGTTTGTAAAGAAAAACAAAAGCGGTGCTAGTGAGAATCGAACCCATGACCGGGAGGGTATCTATGAGCAGGTGCCTTTACCACTACACCACATGTGCAGCGTGTCATGGATCGAAGCGTGGGATGATGAAGCGACAGCGTCGCCATCTGGAAGTCAACGATCGGCATGGTGGGGTCCTCGTTGGATGAGAGAGCGAATCATGATGCTTCCTCGCGCCCACCAGGTCTACTCGGTCAGCGGCCGGGCTAGCTCGGTCGTCTTCCGATCGATCAAAACTTGACGCAAAATAGCAAAATAAAAGCAAAGGGATACCTACCCCCTAAATCGACCATGGCGAACACGATGGTGGTGTTATTTTTGCGGCTTGTACAAGCGGTTCGATGAAAACGATTCAAAATGCTATGGCAGGCATTCCGGACGTTAAAGCTTGCATGTAATGGTTCTAATGTGACATAATCATCATCCTGAATTCAAATAAACATAACAAAAACATTAACAATGCATGAAAATATCGAAATCGAAATTGAGAAGATTCCAAACCGGTGAGAGCTGGATAACACGATCTGGGCAGCTCTGGGCTTAAGTGAGTGATGCTTTGGCTTCTTTGGAATCTCGAGCACGATTGAATGATCACAACACCTTGAATCTGGCTGGTTTTTGAAATTCGAATTTCTCCAATTCTTGAAAAAATTTGCAAGAGTTTGGGTGGTTTTAAGGGTTAGGGTTTCCTCCTCATGCTTGTACATACTGCTGGGTATTTATAGAAGAGATTTGGAGAGCAATAAGAGTGAAAAAAGATTGAATAATCAATGTGCAAATATTTCCTCTTTAAAACAAATCAATTTTTGAAAAAAATTTGATTTTCCTTCCATGTAAAGGCTTAGCACGAATTTGGCAATTGTTGTGGGCTTTCTTGGACATTAAGGAAGATATAAAATCAGCCCTTTTGGAAAAAATACTTAATTTTCATATTTTATATAATTTATTTTTGAATTAAATGTTATAAAATTCAAATATAAATCATAAAAATAGAAAATTACCAATGCCAAACATTTATGGGTCAAAAATCATGTCATGAACAAGTTTGGATCAAAAGATTATAGGCCCATTTGGAAAATTTTGCATTTTGACCAAAATGTCCTTTTGTGCAATTGTCCAAAATTGCCCAACTTCGAATAGTGTATCTTGCTCAATTTTCCACATTTTGAGTGTTCTTGGACTTTTGGAAAGCTCTAAGAGTCCTCTAACCAACCTTTTGGTCTCATCTCAATTGGAGTTACCATGCTCAATATATCTTCAAAACAAAAGTTGACTTTTGTTGACTTTGAAAATGACTGTAATGTTTTGAGCTATACCTCTCAAATGAAGCATTTTTGGACATTCTTGTGAGACATGAAGTTGTAGAATTGAATTTCCTTCAAAACAAGAGGTGGTGGAAAACTTTACGAAAGTATGAGAAAGTTATGATCGGTCAAAGTTACATTGACTTTTCACTAGAAACCCTAATTTAGAAAGTTTGACTTTTGAGCAAATCTTGAGTTTTCTTGATGAATCATGATCAATCCTTGATCAAATGATGAATGTAACTTCAAAATGAGGATGTTGACAAAAATTATGAAGTTTGATTGTATGTTGACCACGATTGACTTTTTGTCAATCTGGATTTTCGACCATCGAGCGATTATGCGAGGAAACTTGACTTGTGAAGCTTGAAACTTGACATGGAGAATCTTTGAAGCATATGAGGAGGCATGAAGACCATTGGAGATGTTGGAAGTCCATATTGACTTGAGAGATACAAACCTTAATTTGGGTTGATTGTCTAGGAGAGAGTTTGTCTGATCAACTCTTGAGGAATCCTTGAGCATAGATGTATGAAATCTCTTGAGTAGATGGAGGGAAAATTTTGGGGTATGACAACATTGTACTCAATTAGCATCTGTTTCATCCATACCATTTGAGAACAAGCGCTACCGGTACTATGTACTCGACTTGTGGATAGAGAAACACAATTTTGCTTCTTGCTAAACCACGAGATAAGATTATTCCCTAAGAAGAAACACCCTTTAGAGGTAATTTTTCTATCATCAGCACTTCCAGCCCAATCAGCATCACAATAACCAGACAAGATAGGATCACATCCATGAAAATACAATATACCATAGTTGTAAGTTCCACTCACATACTTCAGAATTCTCTTCACTTGGTTTATGTGACTTTGGAATCGACTGGTACCTTGCACATACTCAATTGCAAAAGCTATATCGGGTTTCTTTGGATATCAAGTATATGAGACTTCTTATCATATACATGCAGACTTTGATCAACTTTGGTGCCACATATCTTTGGATATCTTTAGGTGAGTAGGAGCGGGGAGTTCTTTTATGGTGGCATTCTCCATCCCAAACTTCTTGACAATATTCTTGGCATACTTGCTTTGAGAGAGAAAATTGAATCTTCCATCTGTGTGACTTGAGCCCAAGAAAATATGTCAATTCTCCCATGAGGCTCATTTCAAATTGACTTGCATTTGATCGACAAAATGTTTAACCATTCTATCGACATTCCACCAAACACTATGTCATCCACATAAGTCTGAGCAACCATAATTTTCCTCCTTCATCCTTCACAAAAGAGTTTTGTCCATTCCTCTTTTCTGTATCCTTTGTCGGTGAGAATTTGGTCAACCTTTCATACCAAGCTCAGGAGCTTGTTTGGACCATATAGGGATTTTCTCAATTTGTATACATGATCGAGATAATTTGGATCCACAAAACCCTTAGGCATTCCACGTATACTACCTCATTTAAGTATACATTTAGAAAGGCACTTTTCATCCATTTGAAATAACTTAAACTTTAAAAGGCAGGCAACTCCAGAGTAGTCTTATTGACTCGACCTAGCAGGGGCAAAAGTTTCATCGAAGTCAACCCTTCACTTGAGTGTAGCCTTGGGCAACTAACCTTGCCTTACTCCTGGTGACAATTCCTTCAGCATCAAACTTGTTTTTGTATATCCATTTGGTGCCAATGATATTTGTTTCTTCAGGTCTAGGAACTAACTCCCATACTTCATGTCGTTTGAACTGGTTCAATTCATCTTGCATGGCACCAATCCAATATTCATCAGTCAAGGCTTCCTTAACATTCTTTGGTTCAATCTTGGATACAAAGCAAGAGTTTGAGATGATTTCTCTAGATCTTGTAGTGACTCTACTGTTAGGATCTCCTATGATGAGTTCTTTAGGATGATCTTTCTGAATTCTGATGGAAGTTTCTTTGTTAGATGCCTTTGATTCAGAATCTAAGGAGGTAGGATTAGAGTCATCAAATTTTGTAGACTCTTGAGTGGGAGTTTCAAAGAATGTCTCAACATCATATGTGACATTAGCTTCCTCATGGTGATCATCAACAATGACATTTATAGATTCCATCATAACTTTGGTCCTGAAATTGTACACCCTATATGCTTTTCTGTTGGTAGAGTATCTTAGGAATATTCCTTCATCACTCTTAGGATCCATTTTTCTCCTTTGCTCACGATCTGTCAGAATATAACACTTGCTCCCAAAGACATGAAAGTACTTCACAATAGGCTTTCTCCGTTTCCATATTTCATACAGGGTGGATGATGTTCCCTTTCTCAATGTGACTCTGTTATGAACATAGCAGGCTGTATTCATAGCTTCAGCCCAAAAGTAAATAGGAAGTTTATTGGCATGTATCATTGCCCTAGCAGATTCCTGTATGGTTCTGTTTTTCCTTTCCACAACTCCATTTTGCTGAGGAGTTATATGTGAGGAGAACTCATGATTGATTCCTTCTGAAGAGCAGAACTCATCAAACTTACTATTTTCAAACTCCTTTCCATGATCACTTCTGATCCTGACAATACAACCTTCCTTTTCTATTTGAAGTCTTTTGCACAATTCTTTAAAGACATCAAACACATCAGATTTTTCTCTAATGAAGTTTATCCAGGTATATTTGGAAAAATCATCCACAACAACATAGGCATACCTCTTCCCACCAAGGCTTTCTACCTGCATGGGACCCATCAAATCCATGTGTAGAAGCTCTAGGACCTTGGAAGTGGTTAGATGTCTCGTCTTTGGATGTGACATCCTAGTTTGCTTCCCAACCTGACATTCACCACAGACTCTTTCTTCATCAATCTGAAGCTTTGGAATCCCTCTGACAGCCTCCATGGATATGATCTTTTCATTCCTTTAAGATGTAAATGACCAAGTTTTTGGTGCCACAGTTTCACTTCCTTTTCTTCTTTGGCTATGGAGCACACAGAAGAGTAGTTAGTGTTCTTAGACTCCCATAAGTAGCAGTTGTCTTTTGATCTGACTCTTTTCATTACAACTTCCTGTTCTTCATTTGTAACAAGGCATTCAGACTTGGTGAAGTTGACTTTGAATCCTAGATCACATAGTTGGCTGATACGGATGGGATTAGCAGTTAGTCCATTTACCAGCAACACACTATCCAGGTTTGGAACTCCAGGACAATCAAGTTTTCCAACACCTTTGATTTCACCTCTTGATCCATCTCCAAAAGTCACATAGCTAGTAGTGTGAGGTTTGATATCACTTAACATATTCTTGATTCCAGTCAAGTGTTTAGAACATCCATTGTCAAAGTACCAGTCTTCTTTGGCAGAGACTCTAAGAGAGGTGTGAGCTATCAAGGCTGCAGTCTTTTTCATCCACTGTTGATTATTGGGTGCCCCATTAGTTTTAGGTTTGACATGTGGAGTCTGATTAGGGTATCCATATAGTCTGAAGCAGAATGGTTTTATGTGACCAAACCTTCCATAGTAATGACATCTCCATCTTTGATATTTTCTCTTCATGTTTCTTTGTCCTTGATGTTGAGCCCTATGTTGTGACATCTATTTTGACATTTGTTTATCAGGCCTAGGTTTTTTTTATGTCAAAAGTAGATTCCTTTGCAGCCACAAATCCTATTCCAAACATATTTCCTAAATTTTGTCCAGTCTGAAGTATTTCTTCCAATTTGTCAATTCCATTTGTTAACATCCTGACAGACTTTGTCATCTGATCAAGTTTGGAGTTCAACACGAGAACTTCACCTTTGAGGTGAATTATAGTTGTAATGTCTTCCTTCTTCTCAGCCTCCAACTTCACTATGAGTTTCTTCTACTTCTCATTTTGTTAAAAACTTGGCCTCTCGATACCTGACTTCTTGTAAGAGTCAAGTTCTTCAAATGTCGACTCCTCATCACTTGAATCATTGTCGAGTTACAAACACCGTTAGTGCGTAACAGTTTAGGCGATTCATCTTGAGTCACTCTCGAGTCACCATCGGACAAATGAGACATACATTTCTTTTGTTTCTTTAAATAGGTAGGACATTCACTCTAATGTGTCCATATCCTCCACATCCATGACATTGAATCCCTACTGCTTTGGTTGCCTTTTCTTGAGTTTTGCTCTTCGCTGTCATAGGACCTGCTAGTGTTAGGGAAAATGTTCTTGACATTTGATTTTGGCTTCTGGTCCATTCTCTTGATGATTCTGTTGAACTGTCTTCCAAGCATAGCTATAGCTTCTGATAGATTCTCTTCATCTTTCTCTTTGCTTTCCTCTTCAGCATTGGATACAAAGGCTATGCTTTTGTTCTTCTTTTCAACATTATCACTAATTCCCATCTCAAATGTCTGGAGGGAACCAATGAGTTCATCTACCTTCAAGGTGCAAATATCCTGAGCTTCTTCTATAGCAGTCACTTTCATTGCAAATATTTTTGGGAAAGATCTGAGAATCTTTCTCACCAGTTTTTCTTCAGACATCTTCTCTCCCAAGGCTCCTGAAGTATTGACAATCTCCAAAATGTTCATGTTAAACTCATGAATAGTCTCATCTTCCTTCATCCTCAGATTCTCAAATTTGGTAGTGAGCATCTGAAGTCTTGACATTTTTACCTTGGACGTACCCTCATGAGTGGTTTTGAGAGTGTCCCAAACATCCTTGGCCAATTCACACTGATGTACTAGTCTGAATATGTTTCTATCAATTCCATTGAACAAGGAATTCAATGCTTTAGAGTTGCTCAGATCTAACTCTTCCTCTTCTTTGCTCCATTCTTCCTCAGGTTTCAGACTAGTAGTTCCATCTTTCTCAATCTTGATAGGATGTTTCCATCCTCTCGTGACTCTCAAGCTTTATTATCCGATGACTTCAAGAAGGCAACCATACGAGGTTTCTAGTAGTCATAGTTTGATCCATCCAAAATGGGTGGTCTTCTCCCAATCCTCCTTCCTTGTCCATAGCGCGGAAAATAGTATCCTAGATCTCACCCAGAAAAACAAGCAGGGTGTCTGCTCTGATGCCAATTGAAATTCTAACAGATACTTGATGTCAAAGAGAATGTTATGACACTGGTATCTGACAAACTGTTTAACAATCTAAATAATAAACCAAAAGTAGTAAAGAAGACAATCAATTGTTAACCCAGTTCAGTGTGTAACTACACCTACATCTGAGGGCTACCAAGCCAGGGAGGAAATCCACTATAAGAGGTATTAATTCTGGAATAAACCAACAGTTTATCTCTTTCACTTAAGACCTACCCAATGCAACTTCAATCTAAGTACCACTTAGACCTGAGAACCTACTCACCCCCCCTCAATCACAATAGTGATATTAATCTAACACTTAATAGAATTGTGAAGACATCCTTCAATACACATACTTGATTTTGCTTCAAAGCTTTTAATCAAGAGACATAACACTCGTGCTTCAGAGCTTTGAGTGATAAAAACTACCCTTACATAAAAGTCCTACTCCAATGCACTTATTAGAAGATAATTGCTTGGCTCACAAGTAATACTAAAGACACGTTCACAGTACGTAACTATCTACCTTCTTCTTCTTTAAAATGTGCAGCTCTCATAATCAGGGGTAGTGAGATAATATGGAAGCAGTAGAGACTTCATCTTGGGCTTCCAAATAATAGCTAAGGTTAACCAAAGTTAACCTAAGGACTTGGTCTTGGGCTTGCAGCATAAAAAATTAGGGTTAAACAAAGTTAACCTAATATCCACGTGAGCATAGGATCTAAACTAAACAATCCAGCTCAGAACAGCCCAACAAAATCCCGAAAACTCTCAGGAAATATAAACCTGCACAATTCATTTATTCAGTACAGGATGTCTTAACATTGTCCATGACATCACACATCCTGCATACTGATCTTGCAGAATCCAATACATCTGATTATAGCATAATTATTATGTTATGCAAACATTCTGAGTTGCACTTGTAAAACACTCCTTCTGCAGTATTTGTCTTCAAACCAGAATGTCATGACATCAGTCAGGACATTGCCATATCAATCTGGTTTTACCAAAAATTACAGCCAACACAAAAACACTTACATAAGTAAACCCGATCTGAAGCATCACTCGCTCGAGAATATAAGCAGCAATCTTCCGAGTACCGCAGGACAACCAACCTGTAAATAGAGAAACCTCATCAAAAGCTATCGTCTCGTGGTGGTTGGCGTAGGCACTGAAGTGGATGTCCTCATGCACAATCCGGTCCAGATAAACCCGATACACAAGTGTTGACTGGTTGCCTCTGAGCGGCTCATATGCACATGCACGAGGCATCTGCTCGGTATAACCCTCAGCAAATGACCATCCTAAAATTTGTGGGAAGTGTTGTAGGATCCATCCCTAAAATATCAAAATTATATTAGTTAGTTTCAAAATCAAAATAATTAAAAAAAGAAGCTAAGAGAAATTTTTTATACCGTCAAAAGAGTCATGTTGTCGGTGATCTGCCTTGTCTTCCACCTACCCGCCTCCGTCAACTTGGTATACAAGTAAACCAAGAAAGCAACCCCCTAGTTCCACCCACTGACCTACTCTAAATAAAAAAAGAATCTAAGATACATGATGTTAGTGTAGGTGGCACTGGTGTCCACAAAGACCTGGGTCCCAACAAGATATAAGAGGTATGCTCTCATGGCATACCATTTGTGAAGGGTAACCTGCTCCGGATCACCATCAGCCGCTCGTGCACGAGCAACCTCCCAATCAAAAATAATCTTCAACCATCTATATCTCACGTGGATGCCATGTGTCTTATCAACCTCCTCCAAGGCCTCATCCAAGGTAACTCCCAACCTCTCAACCAACAGCTCAATCTCCCTGTCTTTCTCCAACTTCTCATGATCCAGACACCTCCCTTGGATCGGGAGGTGAAGCATATAAGTGACGTCTTCTAATGTAATCGTCATCTCTCTATGTGGTAGATGAAACGAAGACGTCTCCCCATGCCACCTCTCTACAAAAGCGTTGGTCATCCCCCAGTTGACCACGTTATATCCACAGAGGGTCAAACCTCTCAACCCTGTAATGCCTAGTAGATCATCAAACTATGACTCAAGATGGGGAGTTAGCTTGTTGATCTTCCTCCCATGGTTGATGACCTTCAGTATATCGCGATCCTGTACAAAAAAAATTTAATGTTATAATTCATAATATTATTCATAATATAACATGATTAATAAATGAAACATAAATGTAAATTTCGTACCTCTCCATCCCATAAATGTCTATCCATATGGGTGAATAAAGCGCGAGCATATATAAGTCAGAAGGTCCCCCTCCAGAGACTTAAGGGACCTATGGTGTCGCCGCTTCCGATGTCGCCTCTGCCGCCGGTGCCTCTGCTGGCATTGATGCCTATGGTCTAATCGGTACCTCAAGTGGCCCTGGTACTGATATCTTAGGTACCGGGGATGTAGGATCAGGTCTCACCTTAGATGGCCCCACCTGTGAAGTAAATGTGGATCCCATATTAAAAATCCGCAGTAGTGAAGATGGTGACAATGTGCATCTGTGGTACGAAGGAGGCGAGGATGGATGAACTGGAGACTCCCGTCTGCTACGGGAAGAAGAAGTAGAAGGTATAGAATCGGAAGGAGCAGAATGTGCCTCAGACATAGCCTGTCCGGATGTCGAAGGAACATGTGTGGCCTGAGTCCTTGGAGCCTGTGTGGCTTGAGTCCTCGGAGCCCGTGTGACCTGACTCCTGTCTCTGCAAAGAAGCATGTTGTGTAACCCGGCCATGCCTCAAATGTGACTCTCGCTCAGACATATCTCATGTAGAAGCAAGAACGAAACGTTAGCATATGACTTATAGAGGAAAAAATTAAAAAAACTTATGCATACAGATACCAAAAATTAAGTTCTGGTTTTGTTCATCCCATGAAACCAGAAATTAACTTCTAGTTTCCTCTGCGAAATAGAGCAGCGGAAAACCCCACCCCAAAATCCCAAATGCGTCAAAATACACGGATTGATCGTCAAAAATAGTTTACAAATAGTGTTATAATCACTCCTAATGATGTAAACTACCAAAAACAACACATTTAAGGCCATATTTCACTAATTTCAATCAATTATGCATAAACTCTAAAAATGTGTAAATCACTTACTTGATTGATTGAAGATTCTTGTTGCTTGATTGATTATGTTACTTGTTGTATTTAAGCAATGCTTGATGTTTTGTGTTGATTGTTTTAGAAAAAATTTGACTTTGGTGAGACGGATTGAAAGAGAGAGTTTGAGAGAGTTTGTTTTTTTGAAAACTTTGCTTTTATGGGGAGGAGAAAGGCTCTGGCTCGTTTAAGTGAAGACATGTACCGAAAGTTTACTTACGGTAGTAAACCGTAAGTAAATTTCCGGTTTGCACCCAACCTGAATTGCATGGTATATGGTGCTAACCGGAAGTTAATTTCCGATTTCCTTGGGTCAAAAGTGGAATTTCACGTGGTGCACAAGAAGACCATGGGGTGAGTTAAGATATATATATATATATAAATATATAAGGGTTTTCGTGATGCAGCTTGGGAGATTTTGAAGCTAAAAATTATTCGAACCGCAAGAGAAAAAATCGTGGGATTTAGTTTGGTTTGGTTGGTTTTTTAGAGAAAAAAACTAAATCAAACAAAACTAATGTGGTTTGGTTCGGTTCGGATGATTTTGTTTTTTACAAATATTTTATGTAGTCATATATACACATATAGATGACAATATAACTTTGTATTTAGTCATTCATACACTGCTAAATAACAACAATACTCATCATATTTGAAAAATAACTTCTCCTTTAATATGTAAAAATTAGATTAGACAAAAGTGAAATAATAAACATAAGATAATATCATAAAATAATATCAAAAATATTATAATGAAACAAAAAAAATAGAAGAGAAGAGAGATTAGTGAAGATGGAAAAGAAAGAACACAAGAGAGGAGAAATTAGAGAATAAGGTGGGCGATAAAAACAAAATTGAAAGAGAGAACATTTGCATAAAAATGAGAAGGTGAAAAATAAAGAATATAAGAGAGTAAAGATAGAGATTAGAGAAAAAGATGCAAGATGTATGTGGCGAAGATGACGCGATAATGCTAAGAGAGATTTGAGAAGATTGAAGCTAAAACCATAAGTGTAAGAATAATATAATTGTTCGTAATCATAAAGCTAATGTATAATAGGTTTAAGTTTGAGTTATATGTGAGTTAAGTAAAATTTAAGTTGTAACATAATGCAGTTTGATTCGGTTTGAAAAATACAAACCGCAAACCGAACCGATCTGTACGGTTTTGTATAGAAGAAGACTCAAACATATCCGAATCAAATAGGATTTTTACGGTTTTGGTTTAATTTGGTTTGCATTTTTCTATTGGGTTAGTTTTGTTTTGGACACTATGTGTGTGTGTGTGTGTGTTAAATTTACGACATCCCTGACAATATAAGCGAGATTCACTTTACACTTTTATAAAAACAATGTTTATTCCCCCCTTAAAATTTCATTCATTGGAAACTCAAGTGGATGGAGTTTGCTCACATGTGGATGTAATAAACTAACGAAAACGTGGGTATCAAACATCATTGAAAACCCTAATAGAAAATTCTGGAAATATCGAAATTCAGGGGTAAGATTTTGTTCATGTTTCTGTTTGATTTTTGCTTTAATTTAACTCTTACATTTGTTTTGAACCTAATTGCAGAGAAGTTGTGATTTTTTCATGTGAGACGATGAGGTTGGTCTGGTTCAAGGAACTAAAATGATTCCCACAAATTTTTGTCACTGTGAAATTATAATGGGTTATTTTAGGGAATATGCGAAAGACCTTGGCAATGAAGTTTGGACTAAAATTTGCAAGCAATTCAGTGTAGAATTCAAATCAAAGAAGCTTGAAAAGACCAAGAAAAAGCTTGAAATAGAGAAGAAAAAAAGCTATTAGTTGATGATTTCACTTGTGGTGTGCTGGATTTTATTCTCTATTGTTGTTAATTTAATGTAATTTATTGAGTATCAGATGATATTGTGATGTATCAGTGTATCATTTGGTATTTTATAAAATAGAAAGTTGGTTTTGGTTAAAATTGTGGTCTGATATTGTATTTTGTTTTAAAATTATATCCAATCATAACAAATGCATAATTGAATAATAATTATGGAACATAAAGTAAAACCAAAACACACATAGATAGTAAGTATTACATAAAGTGCATAAGTCATTACAAAGTGTCACTTATAGTGCATCAAATTTAAGACAGAAACAAAGTAGCACATAAAGTGCATCATTACATAGATAACCATAATTTTTCAATATAGACATAACAAAATGGCACATGAAATGCACATTATAAGCATACCTTAAACATAACTTAAACATACTATTGATTATATAATACAACATAAAGTGCATAATCTGTCATTTATTTTTCTTCCAAGATTTCAAGGATCTGGTACACACCCCTAACTTCGAATGAGGTCCATGATCACTTTTTTCCTGTGTACTTGTTTCTTCATCATGTTTTGTTAATGTGATTGGTTGGTCAGAAGGTAAAACCTTACCTATAATTGGTTTTTGAATCCATTTAAACTTCAATCTTTCACTCTGCCTTTTTCTCATCTTCATAACATGTTTTTTTTCTTTTTTTCTTTTGGTTGCGCTTGACTTACATCAACATTGTTATCAACTTCACTTGCATCAACCACACATGAATCACCTTGACTTGCAGCAACATTGTTCTCAATTTTTCTTGCATCAACATGGTCTTGCACATTAGCCCACACATACATGGTCATGAGCCTGCATATCAGCCAACACATTAGCATTTTCTACACATTAACATTATCCAGCTTTAGCTCAACTCCAACCTATTCTGCTTTGGGTTTCCTCTAAACTAGAAAAATAAAATTTATGTTACATTCAAACCATCATAGTTCAGACAACTAACGGTGCACACAAACAAATCATGTATTACCTTTCTTTTCAAAGCATTAAGGTCTTGTGTAAGGCTCTTGCATGACAAAGCATTGTGCCCAAATTTGTCACATTTGGTACACTTATAAGCTACGTCATAACTTCTTCTTCTAGCACCATAATCACAACATACCCTTATCCTAACCTTACTTGGTGTTCCCGGTTCATTCTTATACACATGAGGTTGTAATTCATCATTTTGAACCTCTGGCCACATCTTTTTCCCACTTATAGGACTCATAGAAAATCTATAACATAGTGCATACTTCTCTCTTATAAAAATCATAACATAATCATTAAGGTTTTTTTTTCTATAACTCAATAAAGTAACAAAGTGCCTGCATGACATTCAACCAATTCCCATAAGTTACAACTACAAGATCTTTTAGAAATGTCAAATAAATGAATTCATGTGTGTTTAAAGAGTGTGTAACTTGGAATTGTTCAGCAATAAACCAAGTTGGAAGCCATTTACTACTAATGAACACTCATTATCTAACCTCTTCCTAGGTATTGGAATAGATTTATTTTTCCACACTTCTCAAGTTTGGTGGTAGATGTTGCTAACCCATTTATAAGGTACTTTCTAATCCACTCACACATGGTGAAAATATGCTTATCTCTAGCAACTAAAATAGTGGCATTAAATGACTCATATATATTGTTCATTAAAATGTCACTTTATAGAAAAAAAATACATGATTACACTAACATTTGGTAATAACTACTATTAACCAAGTCCAAGCCTTGACATCCACTTTCTTCAATTCATTCATCTATTGGGTTCAACCTTGACAATAAATGGCCTTAGCAACTCTCATAATTAAATTCTCTATAAGGGTTCCACCACCAAACCTTTTCTTATAATTTGCATACAAGTGTCTGAGACACAACCTATGCTCAATCTGTTCAAACATTTCTTCAAACAACCATTAATCCTTGAAACAAATTCAAGTTATGCATTAGTTTAGAAACAAATATAGGGGATGGAATGAATTTAAAAAAATTATGTTAACTCCATACCTTTTATTGATTTTAGATTATTAAATATCTTATTTCTTTTCCTAAAATTCTAGCATTGGTACCCAATATGAACACACTGATATTTTTCACCATCATAACACGATGTCAGGACAAATGTTACATCATTTGCAGGCATACTGAGCAACAATATAAAACTAAAATAGTATGCCAAATTTAAATTCAGAATGATAAAGAACACAATAATTTGTCAATCCAATTTGGTTCTAACTCACCTACTCTAGGGGATGCCAAGCCACGAAGGAAGTCCAGTATTAGTTCAAATCTAAACTAGTCCCAACTTTACAACTTCTCGCCTAATCCCTACCCAATACTACTTCTACCTAGGCCCTCCCTAGATATGAGAAATCTCCATCTCAATTCCAATCACCGCAGTGATAAAAACCACTACCAGTCACTGGGGTAGTCTATGATCAAGTTACAGTCACAATAACTTGAAACCAAAACAGGAAGATCACACTTCCAAATTATAATACTTAGCCAAGACTATTGAGCAAGAACAACACTTAGAGTTGCTTAAAACCTTCCTCCATGAACAATACTCACTCTTGATTTAAAGCTTCGAGGAGAACAATACTCAACTCATTACCTAAAGGTTTCTGAGTAAGAACATTATGTCTACCACAAGTATCAAAAGATACAAGGGTGACTTACAACCCAAGGAACACATGAAACTCCCAAACCTAAACCCTTATTTTCATAATATATATATATATATATATATATATATATATATATATATATATATCTATTTTCTCTAGGACTTGGTCTTCCTTTTATATGCTTCAACTGTTGGGCTTACATTGGCTTGGGTTCTTCAATCAACTCCAATCTTCAGCTGAAAGATATTTGCAGAATATTCTCCACAAAATAGAAACAATCTTCATAAAAGGTTTCCTAAAAAGTCTGAATCGATCCTTTTTAGTAACCAATCAAATTTGCACATGTTTCTAAAAAACTCCGTGGTTGGCTTGTGCCTATGATAAGTACAGAATATTCCAGATACTCATATTCAAATTAATTCTTCAAGTATATCCAAAAGCAACACATGTTGCATCAGCCTCAGGATGTCACAACATCTTCTGTGACATCTAGCAGAAAATGCAAAACAATAAAACTGTTACGACAGTTAATAAATATGTTGCACCATGTTCCTCAACATCAACATAGAACCATACTTAGCCAACATTTAGCAAGTCGTAGAACCATGGAATTAACAATCTCCCCCTTTGGCAATTTTTTGTTAAAACAACCAAAAACCAAATTCAATTGGAGAGAGAAATAAAACAACAACACAAGCTACATGTTGATCATGTAAAGTTTGTACAAACACAACTCAGAATCTTGTCCACACAGGCAGGTGTAAAACTCCCATTCTCACATATAATATATTCTTCCCCTAAAGGGAAAACCCTCACAAAAGCACCTGCGTAGTGGAATACCAGAAGTTACATGCTGAAGCTTTAGCATACACAAGCATGAAAAACTCATGCTCCCCCTCATTGATTGCATAAGCAACCAAACACACATCTACTCTTCCATAAGAAGTAGCACACAGTTTTATCACAATGCTAAATCAACATATCAAAACATGTGATGTAACATTAGGACACAACACTTTACTCCCCCTTTTTAGCCAAATTATTGACAAAAAGAAACAGAGTAAATATACACAAAAGAACCACAGTGAAAACTTCATAACACATCACACTCAGACAATACTGTGGTACCCCAAAATTTTCCCTCCCATTTCAAGGTCAATATTTCTCTCCATGTCAAGAGCCACTCTAAGGTTGATCAAACAAACCCTCTCCTAAGCAATCAACCCATAACTAGGGTTTTGTTGCTCTCAAAGCAAAAATGGTTTCTATTGGCTCAAGTGAACTTCATGCTTCCCCATATGTCTCAAAGTATCACCATGACAAGTTTCAAACCTCATAGCCCAAGTTTGACCAGTCAATCACTCAGATGATTGAAAATCAGTTATATTGAACAAAAGTCAACTATGGTCAACATACAACAAAACCTCACAATTTTTGGTCAACATCAAGATTTTGAGATCACATTTATCATTTGATCATGGATAGATCATGATTTATCAAGGAAATTCAAGAATTGATCAAAAGTCAAAAGTTGCTAGATTAGGGTTTCTTGATAAAAAGTCAACATAACTTTGATCAGGCATAACTTTCACATATTTCATCATAAAGTTTTCCACTAAAGTTCATTTTTAAGGGAATTCAATTATCTACAACTTTGTCTCTCACAAGGTTTTCCCAAAAATGCTTCATTTGAGAGATATGAGTTAAGACATTATAGGTCCTTTCAAAAGTCAACAAAAAGTCATCTTTTCTCAAAGAAGTGTACATGAACATGGAAGGTTCAATGAAGATGAAACCAAAGATAGATTTTAGAGGAAACCTTAAGATTTCTAAAAAATCCAAGATCACTCTCAAATGATAAAAATTGAGCAAGATATGGTTTGTGCAAGTTTGGAAATTTTGAAGAGGTGAATGAAAGAAATATTGATCAATCTTGAAATATTTCCAAATGGGCCTATGCTTTCATGATCTAAACTTGTTTGCAACATTATCCATGACTCTTAAGCCCAACTACACGCCCTTCTACCATTTATTTTATTTATTTTTGAATTATTTCCTTTAAATTCAATTTTAATTAAAATAAAATGCCAAGACAAGATACAAGGTGTGTGGGCTTGTTATTTAGATATCTTGAGGTATAATTAAGTCATAGCAAACTGGCCAAAACTCATGAGGGTTGATTGCATGAAGATTGGCCAATTTTGGTAAGATTTGCATTTGATTTTCAATCAAATATTCTTACAATCAATGCAATATATTTCAACACATTTGTTAACCTAAATTGTGCCTCTATATATACATAACAACACCAGATGACAAGGAGATAGACTGCATGCTCAAGAAACCCTGGCCAAAACTCTTAAAATTCAAAGTTTTAGGGCAAGGTCGACATCAATTTTCTAGTTGCTTTCAATCGAAACCAAGCATCCATTCATCCTCCTGAGCATTCCAGCAATCGATCCAAGTCCCTTAGCAAGCAAGATCGTGCCGAGAACTGACTCCTTTGAGTTGCAGCGGTTGGTAAAACTTCTTGAATCACAAAATTTTATTTCATGCAATATAAATGATTTTGATGCTTACATACATGTTCATACTGATGTTTGTGATTGTTTAGAATCATCGTGCATGAGTTTTAGCATAGGAATCAAGTTTCACCATTGCTAGGGCTCACGAACTGTTGAGCTTCATATCCCTATTTGTAGGTCGTTCCAAACCAACCAAAGCCACCATTAGATTCGCAGCACTTCAATTAGTGGATCTGGGATGTTTTTGTTTTTGTTTTTGAGCTATTTTGCAGGTTTCAAATTCCCCTTGCCAGAGAAGACGGTCGAAAACACCACCCAGGGTGGTTTGACCGGCGAGGAAAGGGACGTTGCAGAAAGAAATAACATGATTGGTCCGTTTGAACCATGGGGACCCACATGCACACATTTTTGATTAAAATTGATTTTCTAGAATTAATCTCCAATATATATTTATGCTTGTGGTTTTATTAATGGATGTATGACCGCCCCAGCGGTAGAACGCGTGCACTTAGTCCTCTTGCCCCTGAAGGCGTGGGTTCGATCTCTGCCGTTTGCAAATTTTTCTTATTTTTCTGATTTCTGCAGGTTAACACATACATACATCCAGAGACGTGATCTAAACACCATTGAAAAGTGGTGTAATGGCGTAATTTTGAACCTGTGATCCTCAGGTCACGAGTTCAACACCTTCCAAGGCCAAATCAATTTTTTACCACTTATTTTCTTAATATTTTTCTTTTTTCTTTTGACTTTTTAAACTTATTTTTAATTCTTTTCACAAATTTATTTTTCACACATAAAAAACCCTAAAAATAATTTTTCTTTTAGATTTAGGTGACAAAAATCTTTATTTAATTTTTGACACAAAAAAGTTTTGATTTTCTTTCCATTTAAATTATTTCTTTTAATTAATCGTTAATTAACTTTAATTATTTTTCTTAATTAAAATCAACCACAAAAAATACCAAAAACATTTTTCTCTTAATAATTAGTGTTTCTAGCATTCTCCTATCATATAAAACATTTTTTCTATTATTTGGCTATTTATTTCGCATTTAAATATTAGAAATCAATGTATAGGTTACAAAGACGATTTTGTAATAGAGTAGATTTACATTTCCTCGCACTTTTTCCTTATTATGTATCTGCTTATGGGATGTAATAGTCTAGGTTTAAATTTCTGCACTTTACATTCCACACCTCCTATTATGTAACTGCCCTAAAGCCCTATAATAGCGTAGGACATTTACTTTTCGCACCTTTACTTTTCCGCAAATATTAAACTGCTTAGATGTATGTTAACTAGGGTTTGGATGGCAAGACTAAAAGTAATCTCAGACAACCCTAAATCAAGATAAAATATCTTAATTGAACACATTGTGCACACTTATACCTCTAGGGTAATCTCTCTTGTTGCCTTACGAATAAAATTGGTCATGTCCCTCGAACGTTGGGGTACCATTAGCAAAAGTCCCTCGATTCAAAATCATCACAAAGATCATAGTCCCTCGATGACTCTCGATCGTTGCCTACGAATATATGATATTGTCCCCCGGTTGTTGCCTACGAATAAGTGATGATCGTCCCTTAGAACTGCTAAGGTATCCTTACAATTTTGCCTTTAATGACCATACAATGACTGTACGCCTGTCCCTTCACATCCAACGGATAGAGCTACCTATCAACTCATGGTATTGATAGAACTATCCTAAAGGAGAAGGAAAATAACAAGAATGACCTTCTGAGTACGTAGTTCAAGAATGACCTTTTGAGTAGGTAGTTACTCTTAATTGCTTGCTCAAATAAACAAATACTTTTTACACCTCTTTCAAACAAATATTTTCAAACACTTCATATACATTCTTGAGGACTGATACAAGAATCATTACAAAGTTAAAGTCAAAATATTTTTCAAACGAATCACACACACACAAAAGAAATTTTCAAAAGTGAGCTAAAGCAATTAAGAGCCCGTAGGAAACTACGAACGAAAAGGGTGCTAACACCTTCCCTTTTCATAATTACTCCCGTACTTAGAATTGATAAAAGGTCTTTCCTGTTCTTTTCACCTTTCCTTTATTGGATAAAAGAAAAGTCAGTGGCGACTCTTGCTAACCGCAACATTTGTGATAAAACTCAAAACAACCAAGTCAGTTCTCCCACCGTGTTACAAATATAATGGATGGAAACACATAAATTGAAACATATTTCATAAAAGCAACAACAAATAGCAGTCAGACCTGCACATATTCAAAACATGGACGAAACCAAATAGTATTAGAGATTTGTTACAGATCCAACTAGCAAAGAACAAGGCAGTAAACTTCGTGATCAATTATTCAAATGAGCCACTGAGTCAACATATGTGATCTAGTCTTCATCAACATCAGATTCAGGATCATGAATGTGAACATGAATTTTCTTGCAGGACTTCATCTTTGTTACAAATTTCTTCCATGTCCATATTGCTCCAGTAGACGAGTCATCTCTTATTTCTCCTTTGATTCAACCTTCTTTGAAACATTCTTCTTATCCTCCTTTCCTGACTTGACTTCACCTAAATTCACCTTCTTAGAGCCAACACCTTTGAAATATTGGCTCATGATTGAAACTCAACTTGAGGTGAGAGAGAGAGAGAGAGAGAGAGAGAAAAGATCTTAATAATGGACTTTCCTCGTTTTTACCTGTTGATGAGTCACATAGAGAGTCTTAAAGAAGGTGAACTTTTCTTTATTAAACATGCACCACTGTCACAAGAGAGAGATATTCTCTTGTTCTTCCTTTCAAACTTTGACTCCTTAGAAAACTCATAGCACCTTATTTGACATTGTCTTGACTATGTCCAATTTTTTCCTACCACCAGTCCTGAACGCTTTCCCAAAATAACCTTCAAGGTTTAAATAAACTTTCATTCCAAGAATTACAAGAAATGTATTAGAGTAATTTCCCAGGAATCCCAAGCTAATGATATAACCTTTTGCTTGAATCAAGATCACTAACAGAAATAAGAATAGTATTAACAAGGTTTGTCAAGTCAAACTTGTGCACTTGATTTTATAGACTGTAACCAACTTGCCATAGTACAATGTCATAACATCATATTTGACATTAACGAGCATTTTTTTTCCTTCAGCACTATACTTATCATAAGTTAATACTAGAACACACACAAAACTTGGCTGATCCAGGAGATAAGATTGCTTTCAAAGGACATTCATGCTTTAATAATACCAACTTCATCGAATTTTTTCTTTGTTCATTTATAAGGTGCACGATTTTATTTCACCATATACTTGCCAAGGTTTTCTTAAATCATTAATACACGAAAGCATTAGTCTTTAAAGACAGTGGATAACACTTTATACACCTAATTCCACAATATCAACTCCTCTGGATAAGAATTATGAACTCTAGTTGACTTGAGAAAATTTCTGATTCAAATTATGCAACTTGTTCAGAGTCCTCAAGAATCTCTTTCCTTGGATGATGTTCCAACATTTGGTTTAACACATTTTCCTACCTTAATGACAACAATTGTGAGTACAACTTCACTTTAAGATGTTTTGCATGATGTCAAAATTAAGAAAAGACGACATGACTGTGAAATAGATGGTATCTCTATGTCTTGTGGCACTCCTCTGCATTATAGGTCTTAGGAAACATTATAAAGCATATTGAAATTGATCCAAGCCTTTGAAAATTTGTTTTTGCATGATTTTTAGTTGCATGTGTCGATACATTCAAATTTTAGGTCAACACATGTAACTCATTTTTAAAGCTAGTAGCTTATGTAAGTCGCAGGTCGACACATGCATCCATACAAGTCAACGCATATTGAAAGTTTTCTGAAAAATAGAGAAATTATTAGTTTATGTGTCAACACATCCGTCTTTCAGTTCGACACATTTAACTCATTTTTAAAGTCTGTAGCTTCTGTAAGTCACAGGTTGACACATCATGTTTCTCAGGTCGACACATGCATTCATTTCTTAGTGTATGTGTCGACACACATGAATTTTAGGTCGACACATATGAGTTAACTTAGTCAAAATTTCATTTATTTTTATTTTGAAATTGTTCTTTTTTCCCTAAATATTTCCAAACTATAAATACCCATTCATGCGTCATTCTAACCTTGATGATACCATAAAATTAGCCTACATTTCGTCTTCTTCTGCAACCTTTTAATCTATGCATACACACCAATATTACATTGTAATGATATTTTGTCGGGGTTCCATCTAGACGAAGAATTGAATATTACCAATTGGTTTGGGTTGAGATTTGTAGGGGTCTTCATCCAGGAAAAATCATTGGGTTTATCCTCCAAGATCATCTGTTGAATTGGAGGTTTTCGTGCAAGATCGTTTGAAAGTTCATCCATGTGAAAAATCCCTTGGAGTGTTTGAAATCTTTTAAAGGAACCTTAGAGTGTTTAAAATCTTTTTAAGGAAGTAGCAAGGATTGGGTAATAGAATCGGTGACCTTGTGTTGATAGTTTGCAATCGGATTTACTCGAGTAAAAAACCCTTGGAGTGGTTGAAATCTTTGCAAGGAACCTTTTCGAGGAAGTAGCTTAAGTGGCGAATAGGTTGCATATATCGGTTGATTTGATTTTGCTTAAGATCAAAGGTGGAAGAAGGAGCATCAACACCAAATTGGATAATTTTGTATTGTTGTTCTAACTCTTCTATTGTATTAAACATTTTGCATTTAAGAATTTTTCTACTTCCGATTGGAATTAGATGCAGAAGTACCCACACGCAAGGACTATAGTGGCGAACTGCGTAAACAAATTCCTTGTGTGTTTTTACTTTTTCGCTTTTACATGCTTTCAATATCAACAATCAATTTATCAAATAACATTGAGCTAATAGTTAAATTGTAATAATTTTCCTTTCAAAATCTATTTTTGAATTAGGTGTGGATATAGCTTATAATTATTTAGATTATAAGTGGTTTTGTATATTAACACTAATCAATGAATTTTTTTGTAAAATTCACTTGCACGCCAAGTGTTTGATAAAATGGTCAAGCTAGTTCTTTTATCATTTAGCCTTGGATATAGTTTTGCAAAGTGACATTGTTCAAACAATAAATAAGTTGGTTATTGAATTGTTTTTGTTAACATACTTTGTGTATCTCATTCGATTTATTACTTTTTATTGAATTTCTTATTCGAGTTTCTAATTAGCATTTTTAGACGACTGATGCAAACTTGCTTCCATAGTAAAAATGTTTTGAAAACATTCAAACTCTAGATTTTTGTCTAGAATATTTTTTACGCCTTTATTCACCCCCTCTGGATATGTGCTGTCATCTAACAAGTGGCATCAAGAGCTCGGTTGATTCTAAATTTTAAAACTATTTACAATACAACTTACAAGTGGCATCAAGAGAGCTCTAATTTTCACGGGAGAAAATGATAGCTCTTGGAAAACTTGTATGCAAATTCACATCAAATCATATGACAAAGGTGTATGGGAAGCCATTAAAAATGGTCCAACACTGATGATGTATGATGTTGATGGGATTACTATGCCTAAGCCGAAAAATTTATGGGATGAGAATGACAACAAAAAGTGGTCTTGTGATTGGAAAGCTAAGAACATCATCAAATCCGCATTAGGTGTCGATGAGTTCTACTATATTTCCCATTGTCAAACTGCCAAGGCTATGTCGGACACTCTACAAGTTTCCCATGAGGGAACTAATAAGGAGAAGCAAGCCCTGATAAATAACGCACCCAAGAGTATGAATTCTTTCGCATGAAAAATGGTGAAACCATTGCGGAAATGAAAAAGAGATTCTCTCATCTTATTAATTGTTTTAACTTACTAGGAAATCCTACATCTAATGTTATTGCTACTAATAAAGTTATGAGATGTCTTACTAGGAATTAGAAACCTAAGGTCATCATGATCAAGGAAGCCAACAATCTTGAAATACTTGATCTCACGACAGTTTTTGGTAAGCTTGAAGAACACGGGCAAGAACTCAATTGCTTGGAAAAATATGAAAAGAAGTTTGAAAAGAAAATGAAAAATAAGGAAAGTCACAAGGAGGATGTTGTGAAGTATAAAGCTCTTAAGGCTTCTACCTCTAAATCCTCAAAAGAAGAGCAAAGTAATAATGATGACTCTAGTGATGATGAGAGTTCGGATGATGAAGATATGAGATTATTTGTGAAGAAATGCAACTGGTATATTCTTAAAAATGAAGTTAAACATTCCGACAGTAATCTCATGAAGTATAAAAGGAAATCCTCCTTCCTCAAAGAAGAAAACAAAAAAAAGGACAAAGGGAAAGGCTAAAGAAACAAGTCACGACAAGCCTATCTTTCTTGGGAGAGAGATAGTGATTCCTCGAGCGATGAAAGCTCAAGTGAGAGTGATGAAGAGGCAAACTACTGTTTCATGGCTAATCATAGCAAAGGCAAGGAAAAGGATGTAAGTATGAAATATTCTAACACTTCCACTTTGTCTTATATTGAACTAAAAAGGGAATTTGAAAATCTACAAATAGACTTTTTGAATGCTAAAAAGAAATTGGACTCCCAAGAAAAAGTATTTATAGTTGGCCTCCCAAGAAATAAAATTTTTACGCCTCTATTCACCCCCTCTAGATACGCATTGTCGTCTAACAACAATATCTCTATAAATTTTACTAACTGCAATGGAGCTCAAAGATATTCATTAAGTATAGATAGAACCTATAAATATATTTTAAGACTTCAATGATGTTTGATTATTCCATGTTGTAGTCCACCTAGTTCCTTATCGGAACAGCCAATAATCAAGCATATAAAAACTCTTCTATTCACCATTTGGAATCGATCTTACCTTGGTAGAGGTTGATAATGAAAATTTGATAACTTTAAATAGATTTCATCTTTACTTTTCTAAAGTTCATAAAAAATATCAATAACTATCACAAGACCGTACATCAATTTAATCAAGATCATTACCTTGCAAAAGCTCTATGAGATTCACAAGCGAAAGTTCTAGAAAAATTTCAGCAAACTGATATTGCAACTCCTGGTACAACATCTTCACTTCTCATTCCTTTGAAAATCAAGCATGATGATAATTGAATACACTTTGACAACCAATGTCCTTTATTGAACTTCATTCTACTCATTAGTGAACCTCACCCAACTCTAGGTATTATCACACATCAGTCCTCTTTTGTTGAAGATACAAGATAAATATATGCAAAGACCAACCTTAGCACTTTCCTTGAAAATTCCATATCTTTTCAGCTTCAACCACTGCTTGGTCAACCTTAAACTGGGTTGGACCTTTGAGGAAACCATACAAATTGTCACAAAAGAGCCTGGTATGATAACTTAATCACCGAGGAGACACCTTCAGGACAACTTCTTGCCTTGCTTGAGAAAACTGATGTCTGGCATGATGTTTGGACATTTTTAGTGGCATCATTAAATAAAACAGACTACTTAGGGAATTGATAAATTTTTTTTTCATTTGCTTGTTAAAACCTTGAAAATTAAAATCTAACTCTTCTACATTCGCAACCATCTCCCCATTTTGAAGAGTCTCATCCTATAAGATTTGAACCAATGTTAGACATTATTGACATGCGTGATTGGAGATCTTCAAAACCACACCATTCTAAATACAAGAACAATATCTTCCTTTTCAACTAGTAGATGAGATAAAGACCTCACATATGACCTCCTTATTGTCAAACTTCTGCACAATTCTTTGAGGAGCAAAAAGCTTCACAAATATCACAAAATTCTTTAACATAAGCTCTCCTTTTAGACTACCAGTAATAAACTTGCAGATACATCAACCAGACTACCACTTTTTCAAGGAATAGGAAATCCATTTTTCAAAGACAATGTAAGAACAGATGTTCAAGACATTTGGATTTGACCTTATATCCACTCTCATTCATACCTGGTAGAATTACTTCACATAACATCATAAGATATTAGAATCTAGGACATAATGCTCTTCTTTATCAACTCCCAACTGTTGATAACTTGAGGACCTCCAGGAGATATCACTCTGAGAGAAAGGCATTGAGGATATTCCAAACTAGATTTCCTCTAAACACTCTTCTTCCAAAGAGCCGAAAGCATTTGATATAACCAGAGAAATCAGGAAGAATCATGAATTTCTTTCAATATCATTCATCTCCAAGATTTCAATATGAGATGTGACCAGTTAGACATCTACACATAAGAAGTGTCTACAAGAGAGGTATTGAGAAGAATCCTAAGCAAGATAATCCATAACACACATCAATATCATTCTCATAAACCTTTATCCTTTAGAGAAAATGTTATTCAAGGTTTTGAGAACCAACTCAACCACTTCTAGCTTCTAAGAATAGTTTTTTCCTTAAGCCTTAACACCAAAAACCCTACTCTGAAATGCCAGAGTTCTTTCATCAGAGTCCAATCCACACAAAGTCAAATTAAGAGCACCCTTAACATGTTCTAGGAATAATGTCAAGACATCTTGTAAGACATCATGCATAAGTATAACCATCAATAGTTGTAACAATATCAACATACAAACAACCATCAGTAGTTGTTGAATGAGAAACACAACCTTCAGTAGATGTGACATAAAGACAACCATCAGTAGTTGTCAAGAGCATCACTATAACCATCAGTAGTTGTGAAAGCAGTAATTTTAGTAGACCCACATAAGCATCAGACAACCATCATTAGTTGTCATACTGAATCCAAGAAAGTTATCATTCTAGCCATCCAATAGCCAAGAAGTACAAGAAATATCCCCGAAGCTCGCCCAATATAAAAACCAGGTTGCCTGCTCTGATGTTAATTGAAATTCTAGCACTAGTACACACCATGAACGCACTGATGTTTTTCACCATCAGAACACAATGTTAGGACAGATGTTACGATATCTATAGACAGAGTGAGAAGAAATATCAAACTGAAATACTATGCTGAATTTAAATGCAAAATGATAAAGAACACAATGATATGTTAACCCAGTTTGGTGCTAACTCACCTACTCTGAGGGCTACCAAGCCAGGAAGGAAGTCAACTATTAGTATTATTAATTCAAAGCTAAACTAGTCCCAAGTTTACAACTTCTCGCCTAGTCCCTACCAATTGCAACTTCTAACTAGGTCCTCCCTAGATATGATAAATCTCCATCTCACTTCTAATCACTACAGTAATAAAAACCATTCTCATTCACAGGGGAAATATATGATCAAGTTACAGTCACAACAACCTAAAACCGAAACAAGAAGATCACACTTCCAAATTTCAATACTTAGCCAAGACTCTTGACCAAGAACAATACTTAGAGTTGCTTAAAATATTCCTCAAAGAAAAATACTCACTCCTGATTCAAAGCTTCGAGGAGAACAATACTCAACCATTACCTAAAGGTTTCTGAGTGAGTACATTACGTTTACCATCAGTATCAAAAGATACAAGGGTGACTTACAACCCAAGGAACACGAGACTCTCAAACCTAAACCCTTATTTTTATAATAATGTATATATATACATATATATATATATATATATATATATATTTCCCTAGGTCTTGGTCTTCCTTTTATAAGCTTTAGATGTTAGGCTTGGACTAGATTGGATTCTTCAATCAACTCCAATATCCAGTTGAAAATTCTCTGCAGAATATTCTTCACAAAAATTGAAACAATCTTCATTAAAGGTTTCCTAAAAAGTATAAATCGATCCTTTTTAGTAACCAATCAACTGCACATGTTTCTAACAAATTATTGATTGTCATGCGCCTATAATGAGTATAGAATATTCCAGATACTCATATCTTCAAGTTAATTTTTCAAGGATATCCAAAAGCAGCACCTGCTGCATCAGCCTCAGAATGTCACAACATCTTCTATGATGTTTGGAAGAAAAACACATAATAGTAAAAAAATTATGACAGTTGATAAAGATGTTGCACCATCTTACTCAACATCAACATAGAACCGTGTTTAGAACCATGCTTATCAAAAATTTATCTAACCATATAACAATGGAACTAACATACCCAATATCTTCCATCAATAACTGTAGAAACCACCTCCAGCTCTCCTTTATTTCACTTTCAACAACACCAAAATCCAAAGGGAAATATTGATCATTGGGATCCCTATCCACAATAATTAGATTTTTCCACCATATTTGGTGTTAAGATGGCATACATCAACTCAAATAAATGGTCTATATCCATTTAAGAAACCTTTTTTTACAATCATCAAAATAAAAGTAAAATGATCCCAACCTTGGTTGTATAAATGGCAATGGTCTTTCAACATGATCTTCACAATATTCCCAGGATTAACCCTTGTTAAGTCAACATCATACCTCCATATATTTGCATATTACTTATCAGCACCACTTCAATAATTTTCTTTGCTATCAACTTTCCCTTTCATGCTCTATCAACACTAATACCCATAGAAATTTTTTGTCGGATATCTTGCATAACATCACATATTCTCATTGTTTCAGAAGTTTTCATTTCCTTCACTACTGCCTTGACCACCCACTTTTATCTTGCATACCTATTACCCAAAACCCTAACACATGTATGGGTATCCATCAATGATTTAATAGCATATGTATGCACGAGGCCCACTATACAACATAAATCTAAAAAACCACATTTAGCCTTACATTCTACCCTTACCCTATAACTCTTATTTTTTATAAAGGTAATTTCCCTACCATTTAACACTGGCCACTCACGAATTTCCTCTCTAAAATCAGTAAGAGAATTAAATTGTATACCCCACTTAGACATGTAGTCATTATTGAGATTGAAATTCTGGTGTAACAAACTTAGATGTCCTATAAGGATGTCAAGACATCTGATCTGACATGGAAACACATGCAAGGTAAATTAGATCAGAAAAACATAAATAACACATCAGAATTGTTCATCCAATTTAGAGCAACTCTTATAACTCTGGGGGTATACCAAGCCAAGAATGAAATCCACTATGAGTAGTATTATTTTGGAGTTAAACTCCCCGTTTACAACTCCTCATTTAATCCCTACCCAATGAAATCTCTACCTAAGCCCCCTAGATATGGAATATTCCCATTCTACTTCTAATTACCGCAGTGATGTTGAACAGTCTTCCAATCCCAGGAATTGTTTCAACTGCCTAATCACCAACAACTCTTCAAATACAAAAAGCATAGTCAAGAATCTTAACAAACACACTTGGAGTTGTTTCAAAGCTTCCTCCAAGAACAAAACTCCCTCTTACCTATAGAAATTAACAATCTCCCCCTTTGGCTTATTTTGGCTAAAACTAATTTACATAACCTTTGTATTACAGAAGCATAATAGAAATTATAATGGTATTTAACAATATAATTCAGCAGCAGCAATCTAGAAGTCTTTAGTAGTCATTATTTATGTTATTTCAAACTTTACAAGTGACAGTCTTCAGTCGTCTTTTATGATGTTGAAGCATCATACTAGGACATCTTTCTGGCAGGTCCAACTCCAATGCTCTCTCTCTCTCTCTCTCTCTCTCTCTCTCTCTCTCTCTCTTAAGGATCCCACAGATCACACAAAGTTTCTCCCCCTTAAACGTTGCTCTTCAGAGATAACATAACATAACCACTTCTTCCCCTTTTTAGCCATAATATGACAAAGGCTTGTTGAAGTAGAACTCACTATAGCACAGGAAACATAACACCACAGACACCATCTTCACAAAGAAGGAGAAAAAATGAGGCCATGATGCATATGAGGAAGAAGATACTAAATACTCCCCCTCAAACTGACAATTATGCTATGACACATATTGACACAACATCCTCTAAGAGAAACAAACACTTAAACTATCCATTTACAAGCATAGAGAATCAGAGCTCTATATTGGGTAACCTAGAACACAAGACACAATTTGTGTTCATAACTTAAAACAAGACACAAAACAAAAAATTGCACAAACTGCAAGAACAAACATAACCAGAATAGGACATCCTATTCAATATCTTTGGAAAAACAGCTGCAAAGAGTGACCTCAGACTTAACAACGTCTAAACACTACCCTTTTCCCTATGTTTTCCACAAGTTGACAAACATAACTTTCACAGACTCTAAACTTACTCATGTCCGAACAAAATACGTGTGAGAAAAAAAAAAGACACACACAAAAGTGAAGGAAATTAAAAGACACAAAAGACACTCTAAATACATGAGAAACTAAAATAATGTACCTAGACTGTAATAACTGTCTTGGTCAAGAAACACTACTTCAACAAAAACTACATCAGGTGAATTTGTGCACCGACTGAAAGTAATAAATTCCTTTGATACACCCAGTTTATTTTGGAAATGACAGTTTCCAAAACATGCACCAAGTCAGAACACGTGATACATACCATCAATATACACATCTTAGATGAAAAGTTAAAAACTATCCCTACTGGTCTTTAAAGATAAACATGTCTTGAGATATGTCCTGACTTCTTATTCGATATCATTCTTCTGGATTGAAAATATTAGTCTTTAAAATACTTTCCATATGATTAGAAGCAGAAGTACATTGTCTTTGCTGATCTCAATACCCCTTCACAATCGTGCTGATTAATTCCTCCTTCTACATATTACATTTACTAGTAGTTGCTGATACTAGTAAAGTCTTCAAACTATAATAGTAGTCATGCATTGCCTGCGCATACTACTTGAAACAAACTCAGAATCTTCTTATTCTAAACCAAAGATAGAACTGCCACTTCTAAATGAGGTGATAGAATATCAAGATTCATAGTCCCGAGTCTCTTCCACAGACCATCATCAATAATGATGTTACAACATCATTTGGGACATCATCAACTTTACTATAGAACCTATCAGCTTTGGTTCTAGAATCACCATCCATTATTTCCATCCATGCCCTTTAACAAAACTCCCCTCTTGGGGGGGGGGGCACAAGCAAACATACCAACAATAACTGATCAATCTTCAGGATCAGACTACCAACATATGCAGGGCATAACACGAGCCACATCTCAATAAGTTTTTCTTCAGACCTCCTGTCTGACTTCGAGATGATGGATGCCATTGTCTGTACCTACAAAGGATATTCCCTCTATTAGGTTTATGGAACAGACTTAACTAGGCATGACACAAAAATATACAGACTTTTCAATGAAGTTTGTTTCCCCTAATTCTTTAAAAACAATACCATTCAATCAAAAAAATTTACAACATCATGTCTGACATCATATTAAGGGCAGTCACAACAATACTTAGGAGCATCAAGCAAATATTATGGTTGGATCACAGTACTCCTCTTCTAACAAAATATGTTCTATGGTCACAAACAGTATTCCATGAATCTGGTTCCTTTGATCATAATCCAGATACGAGCTCATCTCATATACATAAAGAGTTTAGTGGAGAACCATTTATGAGTTCTTTTCAAAACATGGAACTCAACCTCTATACTCCCATAAGTCTTGGTTAGAAATAAACCGACATATGGAGTAGATAAGTTGTTGATCATGTCCTGATCAACCTGCACACATCAAATGCATCCTATTCCTGATCAGGAGTAGGTTCCGAACAAAATAACATTTTTGTTCAGCATCCAAAGTATCTTCTCTTCAACTAGTAGCTGCATACCTGCTGAGATAATGTTCTAACATCCCATAGAACATTAGTTCATCCTTCTTGGAACACGCCATCCTTGAAAGTCTTCAAGGTCTTCAAATAATATGTAGATGTATATGAGGATCATTGATCAATTGATTCTCATCAACTTCATTAATAAATGTCTTTATGAGTGGGCTTGAGGAAGATCTCAAGTATCTTTGACACTTTTAATAGAGTTGGAATCATTTGACATATATTATGTTGAGGAAAAACAACCCTAAAATCCTTCCCATACTGTAAGGATTATATCACGAGCCATGCAACGGAATACACAAACACCTCAACAGTATTCATAAACAATGCTTACACCACAATTTAAGCTTAAGCATGTTAAATTAGGATTGAAAATAAATAAAACCTACATACAACAACTTTCCACCAATCTACAGGTCTGAAGGCAATAGATATGAATAACACCTCAACCAGGAAAATTGTTACCACAAATAAGCTTAAGAGTTAACTTATTAATATCTTCACTGCTACATGAAGATTTTGATAGTGATACTCACTTGCTTTCGAAAAATAGGTAGAGCAATAGTCTTTATAACACATCAAGGTTTTCACTCCCGCATGAAGGCTTTGATATTAGCACTCTTTTGTTCTAACTCCAACCTGGTCTTCAATACATAACCGTTCTCCATAGATAGGTCCATCCTCCACTTCAAGGGACCATCCAAACATAATATGAACCATCCTTGTTCAAAACATTCTTCAGTATAGATCTTCTACCTTGCACAAAAACCAGAAAGTAACCTCCCTAGGATCTCATCCAGAAATAGACATGATGCCTGCTCTGATACCAATTGAAATTCTGGTGTAACAGACTCAATTATCCTATAAGGATATCAAGACATCTGATCTTACATGGAAACACAGACAAGGTAAATTGCAGCAGAAAAACATAAATAACACATCAGAATTGTTCACCCCGTTCAGAGCAACTCGTACATCTGGAGGCATGCCAAGTCAGGAATGAAATCCACTATCAGTGGTATTAATTCAGAGTTAAACTCCCCGTTTACAAATCCTCACTTAATCTCTACCAATGCAATATCTACCTAGGTCCCCTAGATATGGAATATCCCCTTTCCACATCCAATCACTGAAGTGATGTTGAACAGTCTTCCAATCCCATGAGTTATTTCAACGGTCTAATCACCAACAACTCTTCAAATACAAAAATTACAGTCAAGAATCTTGACAAACATACTTGGAGTTGTTCAAAGCATCCTCCAAGAACAAAACACCCTCTTATCTATAGGCTTCGAGGTGTACACATGGTGACCTTCCCACAATCTGGGAGGTTCACTCACAAAACAACTCTCCTAGAGAATGGCAAAGACTCGTCCTTAATAATATGAAAGTTACATTCTCGGCTGGTGCTAAACCTAGGTTACAAAGCTTCTCTTTATAACCTATTACCCAACTAGATTTGGGTCTTCAAATCATAACAAAACTGCTGCTAAAAATGCTCCACGACATCTCCAAAATAGGTTACTAAAAACACTCCAAGATATTATCCAAAATAGTTGCTAAAACTGCTCCAAGATATTCTCCCCAAATTTAGGACTTAAATAATTTAGTTTCCTAGAAAAACTCCATATAGTTATAACAACAAATAAGTTGTTACAATTCTGCAAATAATTCTCCTACAAAATAGGTATTCAACATTTAGTTCTCCTTGATTTCAAATTCAATCTTCTTGACCTGTCAATATGGCGCCACATAGGATTATATAATATCTTAGGAATATTCTGCTTATGTTAAAAGCATAACATAATCTAATTTGTCAGCTCAGGCACAATGTCGTGACATCTTCTTGGACATGTTGTTCCAGATGTTGAACCACTTCAACACAACATGTTTCTTCGCCATCGAACATCTTCATCTCATGGAGAGAAAGGTAAACACCGAGTAAACATGAAAGGGAGAAATCATGGTCTTGTGACCAAGAGATTGTGTAAGGGAGTTTATTACACAATGGGAATGTGTTAGCACCCCACACATCTGTAGTAATCTATGAGATCCACTTATGTTATCTATCTAAGGGTGGGTTTCTATTTCTAAATCTCAAAACTAAAGGAGAAAAGGGAATACATGAATGCAAAAATAAAAACACGAGGAAAAGAAGGAAATATTTACAAATTTCACTCGACTGAGCCCCGTGACCAAGTGCCTACGTATCCCTTTTAAGGAATCAGAGCGTCGTAGTTCAGCTCACATATTTCATTTTGTTTTGTCTTTTTTAATGAACAATATTAATTTCTATTTCTGTCGCAACCCGACCTTTGGGGATTCATGCTATGGCACTGGAAGGAATTAAAATGCTCTCACTCACCGCTAAAGCGTGCTTTTCAAAAGAAAAAATTTCATGATGGCCAGATAATGTTGAATTCTCAACTCTACAAAATAGACATGGTGCAACCCGACCTTTGGGGAATTATGCGTCGTATTGTATAGAGCGGAATCAACATATCCGTTTGCAAAGTCGATGAAAATCCTGAAGGCAGGAAAAGCTTGAATTGGTTTGGTTGTTTTTACCTTAAAGAAAAGGATTTGAGATTTGAACCGTAATAAAGTTCGTACATGGAAATAGAGAAATTGACAATCTAAATCGATTCACCCCATCCCTGAAAGACTCAAGTGCATACGATTCGCATCATGATTATTAAGTGTTTTAGATTTTTGAAGAAAAAAAGGTTTTTGTTCTAATGCACATGCAAAAGAAAGAAGAAAACATCTAAGGAAAACTATCTAGTTCTACTCCTAATGTTATCATACAATAATTGATCCTAAGGTTAAGTATAAAGGAAGCTTCTAACTAATTTAGCATACATGGAAAAAAAACCTAATGTCTATCTCAAACACTAGTCTAAGAAAGTCGAGAAAACCTAAGGGAATGCGCGCGCACAAATGCGGACACACCAATAAAAAAATCAAAAGAAACATCAGGTGCAAGCTCATAATATCAAACAAAAACATATGTGAATGTGATACTCTCCTCCACCTTGATCTGCTCGAGCACCACAAAATCGAGATAAGACTCGATGGCATCAAGCGTTTGGACAAACGCGATCTAACATCGTAATTGCAAATGACAAAGTGTGAGGGATTAATTGTGAATCCCTCTCTGATATATATACTTCGGGACAAGATGAGTGGGCACAGTTTGAGGCATCAACGTATGATGTGAGCCAACGAACGACTTGGACTAGAAAGCATGGGGGATCGACTACAAATCCATTTGTCTCCACTCAGTGAATCGATAACAAGCACTAAAATAAATGGGGAATGTGAATGGAAATGCCTTTTCTGAGGACTTCACAGAATGCCACTGGGGTCTTTTAAACATATACCACATAGTTGCCCCTTTTTGGAGTCTTTTGTAACCACAAACACAATTATCAAACAATTATGGCATGTCTACTACAGGTCTTTAAACATCGACTTTGAGCGCACACTCATTATTTCCTACTTCTCATGATCTCTATAAAGAAATAAAAAATGCATCTCTATTCTTACTTCTCATGGCATCGAAAAGCGGAAAAATGCGGAAAAATATACCAGAATTAGTGTAATACCAAACGAACAAAGAGTTCGTAGCAAGCAAATCATAAATACTTTGGAAAACTTCGATTAAGCTAGCATCAATAAACCCAATGGTTAGAAATGACTCAATCAATATAATCCTCAAAGCGATGTCATGCAAGTGTATCAGACACATCCTCACAATAATCAAAACACCTGCACAAAGGTACATATCTAGACAAAATAACAGAAATATGTGTTTCTCGTGTCATGAAAATCACAATGTAAACACGTCAAATGGGTAAGAAAACCACGAGTGAAGTGCTATATTGATTTACCAAGATTAGATAACCGATAAAACTATCCTAAATGTACCTTGCAGAAGTCAACAAACACGTCAAAAATAACAAGGAGGCGGAAATATAGTTGCATGTTCACATCACAAACAAAAACATAATCCAAGCATGGAAAAATGAAATGTAAACATGTGTCGCAACATAAGAATATAAAACCGGGCAGCTACATCGGAAATGAAATCAAAATTGAGCCAAATACATCACAGAAGTCCTCAAATGAAATAGTAAATCTAGGTACATCAAAGGAAACTAAAAGAAATGCAATCTATGCTAAACGACCTAAAATGCGATATTTTACAAAATTCGGTGCACAAAACACCGTCACAGAATCGGCTCAAAATCACATGGCAAGCTACATACGCGCCAACATATTCAAAAATTTATATTGATTTAATTAAACACGGTTGGAAGTGCTACTTCCATGCACGGGGAAGCAACCACGTTATTAGAGAAAATGGAAAGAATTTCAAACCAAAATCGATCAAAATTGCCTTAAATGCCATCTAAACATCAACACAAGGTACCTTGAGCATTGACCATTAATTACATGTAGCCTTATGCTTAAAAACATAGAAAAAATGTGAAATTAAACCACAAATCAAGTATTAGTATAATTTTCAAAAACCACATTCTTTACACCAAAATGAGAAGCTATTTACAAAATGAAACGGAAATTATATCCACACATGATAACATGCTCAACCATTATCAACAAGTCTATATTTGACAAGTGAACTTCTAATTTGGTATTTTAAGTTTTGAACATTTTTACCGAATCAAAAACAAAATTCACATCAATTATGTGATTTTTCAACCTACACCTTTTCACCAATCAACCAAATTCAACAATTGAAGGTGTACTTCAACCAACAAAATTTAAAGAAGCTAAGATATGCAACAAATCAATCCAACTTCAAAAAATTCAATCAACTCTTAATGTCTCATGAACCCAAAAAAAAGAATCAACAACTCATGAGATGACAAGATTCCATTAAACTCAATAATTCAACATTATGTCAATTCAAAATTGAACCAATTTTCATCAATTCAAATGAAATTAACATCTCCACCAAACAATTATCTCAGGAAACTCAAGATTCAACTTCAATCAACAATGTTCAATTCTTGAATTTTGAACACCAACACATAACCAAAAATCAATATCAAATTATAGGTTAAAATTCAAGGTTCTCAACAATTAGCACACTATTCAACCAACACCACATTTATCCATAGACACTGTTGTACCCTAATTTTTGCCCCTAAGATCCTTTATCATATTATATTATCACATTTCACAAAAATCACAAGCTAGGGCTCTCTCTCCTATCTCTAAATTTGCTCTTATAGGGATCACCAAACACCTTGTTTGTGTATATTTTGTACATGATGATTAATATTTTCCTAACCACAAGATATGTATATTATTTGTTCTTTAGATGTTGTGTTGTAGGTTGATGATACAAAAGCTTTTCTTAAAGGAGTGCATAAGTTCATGTGTTTATTTCCATGCCTTCTCCACCAAATCTCAAGGAGTTATCAAGCTTTATCATGTGGTGTATCTCAAGATATCATCATTGAACAAGGCCTAATGAAGCTCATCATGTGATATTGCAAAACAAATTCAAAATTCAAAGTTGATTCAAGTAGTTGACCTAATTTGGGCAAGGTTCTTGAGTTGTGGATCACAAATGCCAAGTTTCATCAATTCTCAACATTTTGAGGCGTATCTTATTGATATTATTTCCTATTATCATCCACAATAATCTCTCCTCATGTGAATATACCTCATGTGTAAAAGAGATCATCAAAGTTCAAGAATTAACCATGTCATGGCCAATGCTCTTGGAATTAGGGTTTTGGACTTCTAAGGACCATATCTTGGTTGTTGTGTGACATTATTGATTGATTCCAAGGCCATGAGCCTCTTAACAAGATCTATAATAATTCTCTTCATTGGTTCAAGAATATTTTTGCTTAAAAAAATGCTTTGAGGGTCAAGGATTGCAAGCTCTCTAGATTGGTCCTTCATGTTACTTGTATGACTTCAAAAGATCACAACTTGGTCATACTTTGTCTCCTTGAGCTCAGTATTTTTTTCACAATGAACCTAAAGGTGTCTACTACAACTTATTTCAAGTGGTAAGAATAGAAAATGCTTGGGAAATCGCTTGATAAGTTAAAAGATTACAAGTCCTTGGTGAATTTCTCCATTTTTGATCATCAACTTCAAGGAATCATAACTTGATCATGGTTTATCACCTTGAGGAAATTCTTTTTTCATACTAATCTTGAGGATATGAAATTTATCTCCATTTGTGTTACAAGGCATGAATATATTTGGAGAGTGCTTGAAGAGATCAAAAGATTATAGGTCATTTCATGAATTTCCATCAACTTCACAAAGCCATAACTTTTCAATTTTTGGAGATTTTGAGTGGTTCTTTTTCCATAATGTCATTCAAGAGGTCTACTTCATTCCATATTTGTTGGTCAAGAACAAATTTTGAGTGGAAAACCATTTTTGAAGGAAAAACATTATAGGTCACTTTAAGAAGGCATGACAGGTTTAACCAAAGGCATGGCCTAGTTTTCAGTGAGTTTTTCTCAAATCCTAATGGCTATATATTCTAGATCAAGCATCCATTGAAGCTGATTCTTTTTGGCATTGTGTTCTACTATTTGAGAACTTCATTTGGCTTGAGGAAGAATTCAAAACGCACGAGGGAATTGGATTTGTCCTTTGTGTGAACATCGTGCCAAAATCTGTTCCAAGCTTGCTACCAGTTTTTGCATTTTCTCTATAATTCATTTTTTAAGCCAAATTAAGCCTTGTTTTTGTGTCTAATCAGGTTTAGAAACTTCCCAGAAGTAATTAGCACCTTGAAATGCAAGCTTTAGTCGTGTTTTGACACAAAGCAAGTCACACTTCACTCGTGTGCACACCTTGCACGATTTCACTCTAAACCTCATTAATTCTCTTAATTCTCATCACCATTCGCTTCCCTATAAATAGAGTGACCTATTCCACTCATTTTCTCAAGCTTTGGTAGCCATAAATACCCTGCCAAACTTACTCCACACTCCATATTTTTGAGTTTTCGAATTCACAGTTATAGCATTTTCAGTTCCAAATTGATTAATCCTTGAGCTTCCTTGAACTTCTCTGAACCTAACCACACTCTTAGAAAGAAGAATCGTGTTACATCCCAAATTTTAATATTTATTTATTATTTATTTATTATTTATTTATTAATTATTATATTATATGGTAATTAATTAAATTGTGTGATTTGGTGAATATTTGAATTATTTGAATATATGTGATATTTGGATAATTGGAATTTATGGGGAAGAATAGTAATTACCTAGTAATGAGCCTAATTATTAGAATTGGTATGGATAAGTGAGTTAATCCCATTAAGAAAATAGAGTAGTAAGAAGAGAATGAGAGCTATGTTGTCATAACACAAAATAAGAAGGAAAAAAAAGAGAAAAAGAGGAGAAAAGAAGAGAAAAGGAGAAGAAAGAACATAGAGATTTGTCTTCAAGAGGTAAGGGGGATAATTCTTGTTATTATGAGTGTGTATGGTATGAAATGGGTAGTAACATGATAGGTTTGTTGATTCCAATTTTTAAACCTAAGAGTTTCATAGGTTAGGGTTTGTGTAGAAATTCCTGAAATTAGATGAAATTGAATTGGGATTGATGGGTATTGTTGGTGAATAATTAGTATGGTTAAAAGATATTGTTGTGATTGAAAAATTGGAAGTTTGGATTTTGAAACAATGAAATTAGTATTATGAAAAGTTGCAGATTTTTGGGTTCTGCATCAGAGTAATCGGTTATCCTCATGGGAGTAACCAATTACCTTGTGTAATTTTGGGAAAAATAGGCAGAAACGTGAAGGAGTAACCGATTATCTCCTGGGAGTAACCGATTACTCTGAGTAAAAAGGAAAAATCTTAAAATCTTTAAAAAATCATAATGTTTTACTCAATTATCCGTTTGACTTGTTGGTCGTATCGTTGGAAAGCTAATGAAATAATCTAGAGGATAAAGCTAGGTTTGTTGGCACTAGATGCTTGGATCATTAAACGATGTGTGTAGAATGACATGTGTATATGTATATGTATGTCATGAAATTGATAAAATGTGAATAACATGAGTAATATTGTTGCTATAAACTAAATGTGATTGTGTGGTGATGGAGATGCTATATGTTATTCGTGATGTGTGTAATGAAGATGAATACTATGTGTATTATTTTGTTGTCGGTGTTACTATGATGTATGTTTGTTGTGCAAAGGTGGATAATTTAAGGTGTTGGATTATTGTGATATTCTAAATAATTAGGATTGATGGAAAATCTTAATTTGCATATGTTGTTGATGAATTGCACATGCATACATGGTGCCTTTGATCCTTGAGTGGAAATAAAGGCGGTGAAACTTTGGGTTCACAATGTTAGCTTTGATCCTTGAATAGAAATAGAGGCGGTGAAACTTTGGGTTCACATATGGTGTATCTGGTATTGTCCGGATCTGGAGTGTGGCTCTAATTATAAGATAAATGAATTGGGAGTGAGGTGAACTTGATGTTCACGATGGTACCACATGCATGAGTCACATGGAATTGAATTTAATATGTGGTGTGGCCTTGGTGCCGATGTTTGGATTCATTTGACTGGATATATTATGAATTCATTATTATGTCGTTTAATGATTATAGTGTAGGATTTGATCATTGATATTATCTGAGAAGAGAAATACTCCAATGTGATATGCATAATTGTTGAAGCATGATATTTAAACATGTGTTATGATTATGACCAGGTGCATGTATAATTGTTTGTTTGGTTGGTTTTCTATCGTGTGGAAAACGACATGTGGTACCCTTTATATGCATGCATTCTATTTTACTTTGATTTATGTTATATTTATTTGGGGTCAGAAAAAGAGTGTTACATTAGTGGTATCAGAGAAATGATTGTAACACCCTTCTAAAAACCCCGCGGAATATAAAAAAAATATTTCAGAGTAACATGTCAACAAGGATGCTACAACACGCTATAATAAACATGTTTTAACACAGCGAAATAGTCTTCATAACCTTTTGGATAAATCAAAACATCAACCACATCAATGATAAGGTCACTGTCTTAATTCAACAAAACTATTATCCAAATAAAACACCAAATCAAAAGAAGAGTTTAATAATAACTCTATAACAAATATCTGTTCCCAAGCATGACACCGACTCGATATAACATAATGGATTAGCTCTACAAGTTATCCTCACCAAAGCGCCTAAGCCGCTATCTTCAATCTAAAAATGATCAACAGTAAGGGTGAGACTAAATCACAATTATTATACGTTATAAGTTCATAAATAATTAGAATTTCATAAGAAACCATTTCACCCTATTTAGCATATTTAAAATTTATCACTTTATCACCAAAATAGTACATAAACCAACAATCAATAGTATCAAACAACATCACATTATAACGTTGGAATTCTTCCAATCATGTTATAACACATCCAACCAATGCATTAAAACACACCAACTATATGCATGTGGTACTAGTTACCCGAAAATGTATCTATTATTTGAATAAATGTACATGAATTCTATCCGCGTTTTAATTAATTAAATTAACGTGTATTCGTATTATGCCCTTATTTTCTATGTTTTCAGGCTTTTATCAATTATAAGGTACGTGCGAAGAAAGTCGAGAAAATTCGGATAAATTGTACTCAAAATCCTCAAAAGAATAGCATATATGTAATTGTGTGATGTTTATCAAAATGGGGGTGTAAAAGAAGTAAAAAGCTTTGGAAATTAATTAAATTTAAGGAAGCAAGCCCATCCAAATGCGTGGAAGAGCTAAGCCCACCATGCAGCAACGTGTAATGACTGTTACACGCTAACACTAAAGCCCTAACGGCCGCTATGACTTAGGAAGCGAAGGAAGACTGTGACGACCGTCACGCTTTCCCTAACGGTCCGTAGTGATCGCCACAAAGTAGAAGATGGAGGTGAGAAAATATCAACAAGCCATCCACTCAGCGTATCACCACTTCTAAAAATAGGCTTTGATACTCCGGTCTTCAAAACACTTTTCTTCCTCTTTATTTTTTTGTTACTCTGCCAAAATTACTTTCAGTCTTATTTTACATATTTCGGTTTGTTAATTTAGTTTAGTATATGCTTTCTTTTCTCGTAGCTATTTCCACATCGGAGATTGTTGCGAACCTTTGCCAATTCTAACCTTACGTTAAAATTGCGCCTTTTTAATTTTCTTCATCGCATTTTATTTTCAGAGCAACGAAGGGAAGATCTCACCGACTTATGGAAGAAACCCAGGCTTGCCAAATATTCTGCCTTTTATTTTCAGGTTTATTTTAATTTATTTATTTATTGGCTCATTTTAATCGTTTAATTATTTTATGCCTAAATTATTTTAAATGCATGTGTTATCTGAATTGTCTGATATTATTTATTATTGTTGCGCTATAATTGGATCGTTTAACACGCTAGGCTAAGTTAGTTATCGGTATGTAAGGTCATGCAGTTTACGGGGTTTAGCAACTCCATTCGATTTATTTCGTTTTAAAAATATTAACTTTCTCGTTTCAATTACTAGAATTTAATGCAACTGTTTTGTTACGAAAGTAAAATACAGATTAGAAGTTAGCATCAATAAAACGAGAGTTTGAGATAATAACTGGACATTAGTAGTTGTGCATCAACTTAAAATACAACGAGAGAGCTTTTAAGTTGATTAGGTTTTATTTATTTTCAAAAACTATTTTTAAACTCTAATTGAAACAGCGAGAGCACTCACTTAGGTTTGATGATAGGATCTGAATCAATAAACACGAGAATCGGAGAAGATGGTTTTCAAATAAATTATTTCCTAATGAAACATGTTTTGATAATATGAATTTAAGTAAACGAGTTGCTAAATCCCCGAAGTCCGACCATTACATATCGATACTCTCCCTCTGTAAACTAGATTACAATCAATTAGGCTCCCTAAAACCCAAATTATTTACATCATTAGCCTTAGATTTACGTCGTAACCTTAGATAACGATAGGTCGACATTTAGTCCCTTGGAATTTGATAATCTTTAAAGCTACACGCGACAGGACTATATACTTGCGGTCTAGATTCTTTAAGACATACAAAGTCGCGATCAGGTACCAATTGTGAAATCCATTCACTCCACCGTTCCATTCCAACTCGGACCCGACTAACACCCTCTGCCCATTCTAACTCGAACACGGATAACACCCTCTATTCTATTCCAACTCGGACATGGATAACACCCTCAGTTCCATTCTAACTCAGACACGGATACCGCCTTACCGTCTATTTCAACTCGGATACGGTTATGGCAACCTCACTAATTCCACACAATAGGAATCAGCTACCTACAATAATGATATGTATGCATGCACATCTTTAAAGCATTCAATATCAACACCAAATATGATAACAATTCCTATCATAAACCACCTCCAATAACATGCAACATCTAAAAGCAATTACATTTATAAATAGTAATGCTATCACCATCATACACAATCCATCAACATCATGTATTCACAATAACACCACAAACACCTCATTGTCACATGTATCCAAAGGTATACCAACAAAATAAATATTGATTTCAACATAACTAATACCTTACTATTTCCAGCCACCTGCTACAAACCAACAACAACAATACAATGCAGTACACCATTGATTTCTACAACGTTACAACATACACCATATGGCACCAAAATAAATACAAATCCCAAAATTATTGAGTTACTAGTTTTGAAAGTATTTTTATAGTAAAGGTCATGTTTTTAGCTTTCCAACGGTCCAAACAGCACCAAAAACGGACTTACAGTTTGAAAGCTACGAATTTTGAAAATTACAATTTTTCTGGATTTTGATCAGGAAATCAATTACCCTCTATGTTTAATCGATTTCCATAGATTAAAATGTCATTTTTTCGAAATTTTACACAGGAAATCGATTAACCTATATGGTTAATCGATTTCCAATAGTCCAGTAGCCAAAATACTGCATTTGACAACAACAGTGGTTCCCAATCCAATCCAATTTCGACCCCAAACATATGTAACATTAAAACAGTTCCAAAAATATGATTATAATGCAATTCTATCATGGTACAACATCATCTAACAACACTATAACATCAATTTGAATCAATTTCACCAAAATCATGCATTAGGGTCCAAAATTCCTAAACCTTAATATCCTAAATTGGGATATCTAATCTACCCAATCCATTCCTATCATTCTTAAGCCGATAAAGCATAATAATCAGATAAATCCCCCTTACCTTAGCCAAATTTTCTTGAGTTCTTGAACCTTTGAGTTCCTCTTCTCTTTTGCTCCTTTTTCCTTCGTTCTTCCTCTTTTCTGATTTTCACGATCGAATAGAAATTGCGATTCCTATTCCTTATTTTTTTCCCAATAATAACCCTTGGACCCCTAATTCACAATTCTCATCTTGCCCTTCATTAAACCAATTATTATTTATTAATAATAATAATAACTGGCTTAATATTAATAATACTACTAATTATCTTATATTCTCTACACCCCCATTCTCTACAATTTTAGTCATACACCCCTCCAATACTCATCATCTATAATTCTAAGCCGTCTAATCATCAACAACGCATCACAACCATATCAATTCATAAAAATACACTGAACCATCTATTTATTTTAAATAAATAAATTCTAATTTAAATCGGGGTGTTACAACTCTCCCCCACTTAGAATATTTTCGTCCTCGAAAATCCACTTGATACTAATAACTTCTGATAAGACTCTTGCATCCTTCCTTCCAACTCCCACGTCATGTTTGACATCATTTCAAATACCACTAACCAACATCCTTCCTAGTCAACCACCATACTCCCACACGATTCATTGCTACCAGGTTAAGAATGCACAGGTTCATCTCACTTCTGCCCCATCCCCCTAGGATACATTATCTATCACTTTATTACACCACAACGCAGTTATAAGAACCTCCACATAACCGCAATATCAACAACATTTATACACAACGCTAATACCACAAGGCTACGTTCCAACAATCGAGCTTGCAATTTAATACTTCTATTGAAACGGCGGTAACACCAATAATACATATAAGCCTTCACCTAATAATTCCATTTTGGAATTTCTAATAGTTTCATAGACTCTAGAATTTCTAATGTTTAATTTGTGACTCCAAAAGTCATACCCGCATAACAAAGTATTGTGAGCAACCCTTTACATAATATGTGCTTATGCAGTTTGATAGTTTTGTATGATAGCAAATATATGTGTTTGATTGTCTAACTTAGTCCTAAACATATGTGTGCTTGTCCTAACATAATAACATGCTTAAAAATGGTCAAAGTATAATTTCACTCATGTACAAACCTCTTGGGTCGATACAAAAAGGCATGCATCGATACATATAACTAACTGATTTCATAAAAACAATTTTCCTTTAGTATGAGTCGACTCATACGTGTTTTGTATCGATACATGTCAGTTTGATGGCTCAAAGATTTAAGCTTTGATTCGACACACATCACTATGGATCGACTCATACAAACATAAAAAATTGGGATTCTTCTGTTTGTTGTTTGCATCAATACAAGATCCTTTGTATCAATTCAAATCAGTTCTTTTATTTTGGAAAATAAATTTCATACAGTATGCATCGATGCATACGTGTTTTGGATCAACACATACTAGAACTGAGATTATGGATTCTTGCATGTTTTGGATCTTACATCAATACATAAGTGTTTGTGTCAATACAAATCTTACTTGCATCGAATCATTCGTGCCATGCATCGACTCATATGTTATTTAGCTTTATGGAATCAATTCTATAATAGTAAGCATTGATACATAATCATTTGTAACGACTCATACTGAACTCAACTCTCTTGAAAAAAATTTAGTACAATATGCATCAATACAAAATCACTTGTATCAATATATTAAGTGACTTGGGTCGACTCATACGTAATTTGTATAGACTCATAAGTCTGTTTTTCTTCTAACATGTTTCTGTTTCCATATAAAAGAAAAATTTGGCAGTTTAGTTTGACAGGTGTCACAAATACAATTGGTGAGCATCCATTTTCTAAGCAATAAAAACCTAAAAAAGACTTCTATCTTCATCATCTTCTCAATCTCCTAGGTTCAAGAACATTGACATATAATCATCATTGATTATTGGATCAACGGATCAAAGAGATAACGTTCAGTGGTACAATCGATGATCTAGATGAGTTGAAGATTTGGAAGGGAGTTTCGAAGAAAAACCAAAAGGTTTGTCCAGCAAGAACGGAGGTGTTCTTGTGGGTTTGTAAGTCATGATTGCACAGGGCAGATTCAGCCGTAGTGTATGGTTTGGAGATCGGGGTGCTTTCGTAAACAGATCGTGGAAGCGATGAATTGTATGTGAATCTTGCAGGTGAATTCTTGATCAGGTCAGATCATGAAAAGGTTCATACAAGAAGAAAAAGATCTTGAGTGATTAGTTTTCTGTCTTTGTATCATAACCTTGTAAACAATATTTCAGCATATTGATATAGAAAATTCTCAATTCCAATTTGGAAATTGAGAGGGAGACGTACCCACACGCGATGACGATAGTGGGGAACTTCCTTACCAAACTGCTCAGCCTATCGTATTATTTCTCTCTCTCTCTCTCTCTCTCTCTCTTTACTTTTACAACACGTTTGTGATTCAATTGGTGTGCAACTTTTCATGTTCATTGATACAAGGCTGGAAGAAACTCTTTATCAAAACTCCATTGCCATTGATCATTGAACAAGCATACTCCAACTGTTTGACAAAAGTGCAAGCTTGATTTTATTTATTGGAAATAGTGTTAAAGTAATAAGTTCATTAATTCAATACAAATTCTGTGTTAATTCATCTTATTCATCTCAATTAAAATCCAGCAAACTATCGCATGTCCGGTTTTCTAGTAGCCAGTTCAGAATAGACGGAAGTCAATTCAGGACCGTGTGTCGCTTTCTACAGTTTTTCTATTTACTCTGATAAATAATTATAAATTCGTGATAATAAAGAGGTGATCTATTCACCCCCTCCCTCTCGATCACTTGCCACACCGTCTAACAAGTGGTATCAGAGCACCGGTTTGCTAGTGCTTGTGGCTACTTCTAACAATATGGCTTCTGGACCAAAGGGGGCATACAATAGAGCTCCTATTTTTAACGATGAAAATTATGGCTATTAGAAAGACTGTATGCGAGTTCACATAAATTCCATTGAAAGGAATGTATGGACTGCCATTCAAGATGGACCTTTTCAAATCACCATGACGAATGCGTCAGGTGCCATTATGCCTAAACCATAGGCTGATTGGGATGAAAAAGATGAGAAAAAGTGGTCAAGCGATTGGAGAGGTCGAAATATGATAATTGCAGCACTTGGTGTTGATGAATATTATCGGGTATCTCATTGCATGACTTCTAAAGAAATGTGGGATGCTTTAGAAGTTTCCCATTAGGGTACTACTAAAGTTAAACAATCCCGAATTTACACACTTAACCAAGAGTGCGAGCTCTTTCAAATGGAACAAGGAGAATCTATCTCTGACATGCAAAAGAGATTCATTCATCTCACTAGTCGTTTAAATGCACTTGGAAAACTTGTTTCCAATGAAAATGCCACTAACAAAATTCTGAGATGTCTTAGAAGGGAATGGCAACCTAAAGTTACAGCTATCAAGGAAGCCAACGACTTCACTACACTTACCACCACAACTCTGTTTGGGAAGCTGGAAGAACATCGGCAACAATTACAAAGTCTTGAAAAGCATGAGAACAAGATTAAGAAGGAGAAGAATATAGGCAAGGAGAGTGAGAAAAATCCAATAGATCTTAAGGCTTCTAGCTCTAAGTACTCACAAATAGAGAAAAATGATAATGACTCAAGTAGTGATGAAGATTTGAATGATGAGGAAATGAGACTGTTTGTTTGGAGATATAATAGATTCATTCGAAATAATGGAATCAAACACTCCGACAAATATCTCATAAAGTTTAGAAGACAATCCATGGAATCAAAGCAAGAGGAAAATAAGAAATATAAAGGAAAAGGATCTTGCTTCTATTGTGGTAAATCTGGGCACTATAAGACAGAATGTCCTTTGAACAAAAAGGACAAAGAAAGGCTCCACCAAAGAAGTTCAACAAACAAATAAAAGCTTATATTGCGTGGGAAAGTGATAGTGAGTCATCAAGCAATGAAGGCTTAAGTGATAGTGATGAGACTGAAAATCTATGTCTCATGACTCACATCAATAACCAGCCCCGCCACAAGAAGAGAAACAATGAAAATAAAGTAAGACAAGCCTACTACAATAATTTTGATTCTTTGTCTTTCTCTGAACTGAAAATAGCTTTTGAAAAACTGCATAACAAAGTTGTAGACGCTTTTAAGCGCTTATCCTCCAACAAATAAATCTTTTCTCATTTAGAGGGTTAAGTGTATAAAGCTGAGCAAGATCTAAAAAGTCTAAAAGCTAGTATTGCAGAAAGTTTAAAAGATATTAATAGATGTATTGAAACAAGGTATTGTGAAGTTGGTCACATTTGGCAACAAGAGGTTAAAACTCTCAATTCCAAATTGGAAAAATCCTTACATCCCAAAATTACTTATGTTGTTGATCCTAGGATTTTTAAGAAACCATTGGACCCACCATATGCTAAATATTCTTTTGTAGAAAAGATCCCAAAGGATTCAATGAGAAAAAGTAACAAAGTTCATCATCATAATTTATGTCATTATTGTTGTCATAAAGGTCATACCATCTAGAAATGCAAGTTTAGGAAGTTCCTTGTTCCTAAAGGCATTTATCAATGGAGACTGTGATACGGTGGGAGAACTGACTTGTTTATTTTGCGTTTTATTGCAAATGTTGCGGATAGCAAGAGTCGCCACCGACTTTTCTTTTATCCAATTAAGGGAAGGCGAAAAGAACAGGAAAAGACCTTCGTTAGATTATGAGTACGGGAGGCAGATATGAAAAGGGAAGGTATTAGCACCCATTCTCTTTGACTTCATAATGATTCTCGCTGGAATGTATACGAAGTGTTTAGAAATGTTTTGTTTTGAAAAAGTGTTTAACTTTGTAATAATTCACGCTGGAATGTATACAAAGTGTTTGAAAAGTTTTTGAAAATAGTGTGAGGTGAAAAAAGTATTTTTGAATTGATTGGAGCAAACAAAAGAGTCTTATTACCTACTTAGAATGGTCGTTTCCATGTTATTTTAGTTTCCTTTAGGATAGCACTATCCATACCATTAGTTGGTAGGTAAATCTATCCGTTGGATGTAAAGGGACATTCGAAGGGTCATCGTATGGTCATAGAAGGCAACATGTAGGGATACCTTAGCATATTCATAGGGACGATCATCACTTTTCATAGGCGACAACCGAGGGACTAGATTATGTATTCGTAGGCAACAATCGAGGGTCATCAAGGGACTATGATCTTTGTATCAAAGGGACTATGATGATGTTATTCGTGAGCGTCTTAGCTAAGATACCCGTACGTTCGAGGTACATGACCATGTTTTGAAAGGCAACGAGAGAGGATACCCTAAGGTGTGAGTGGGTGCAAACAAAGTGTTTGTATTCAAATATTTATCTTGTATTTATAAGTGATCTATGTTGTTTTTAATCTTACCATACACGCCTAATTACTAGCAATTAAATATGTATAGAAATTAAAGTGCGGAGAGTAAAAGTGCAGGAAAGTAAACCCTAGACTATTACATGGCTTTGGGGAAGATACATAATAGAGATGCGGAAAGTAAATTGCCAGAAAAATAACCTAAATATGAAACTAAAATATTTTTTAGGATTTTAGAAAATAGTTAAATTAATTTTTTTGAAAGAAATTAAAATAAGTGAAGAAAATAAAAGAAATTAGAAAATCTTAGTGAAACAGGTGGTAGAAAATAAGTTTGGTCCTGCCAGGTTTGAACCCAGGACCCTCAGGTTATTGGTGCAAAACATGACCACCACACCATCTGTTTGTGATGTTCATATCACGCTTCCATTTGTATGTATGTGTCACCTGCATGAAAATCAGAAATTGTAAAAAAATAGCAAACCGTGGGGTTCAAACCCGCGACCTTAGAGAGGGCAAGGGACTAGCACGCCCATGTTGAACCGTTGGGGCGGTGATACATCCAATTATAATGCTACAATCATAAATATATATATGTGATATTAATTCCAAAAAATTAGAATAAATAAAAAAGCACACGCGTGGGACCCCTGGATTCAAATCAGCCAATCGTGTGTAGCCACGCTTAGGTCGTCGGAATCAGCGAGGGTCCAAGACGCCGGGGGTGTTTTCCGGTCATCTTCTCTGGCCATTCAAGAATCAAACCTGCAAAAATGCATCATTTAAAACAAAACAAAAGCCCATATCGTATATTTAGGACCCTACGAACACGATGGTGGTGTTCTTTTATCCTGAAAGTGGTTGTAACGTGAGGTTCGAAGCTTCACCGTTTTGAAACCCTAGCAATGGGATATGGCTATATAACCATCAAAGTTCATCAACGATTTCCCATATTTGTTCCTTATCATCATGTGATCATGTTAATATTGTTATTATGAATTAAAACATGTTATAATTTAAGATACGATAAACAGAAAAAACATGAAAGTATGAGTTATGTACAACGAGTTTCAGCGTGTTATGGCTATGGATAATGATCCATACTTACCTAAGCTTACCTCAGGAACAAGAATTGACGTCTGGAATTTCCTGCGGATGGATGGAGATTGAAACTCGAAAGTGCAAGTTTCTTGAGAATTTTTGAGAGTTTTAGGGTTTGCTCTTGGAGGCAAGGATATGTGGTCTCTTGTGTCTGAATGTGTTGGGTACTTATAGAAGAGTAGAACTAGGCCAACAAAAGGAGAAAATATATTGCATTGATTAAGATATATTTCCTTGAAAATATTCATCAAATATTTCCTTTTTGATCTTCAATCAATCCAAAACCTTGCATATCAAGTCTTGCACGAATTTGTGGACTTCCTTGGTGCTCAAGACAAATAAAAATCAAGCCCAACTTATCTTGCCAATCATCTTTACATTTTATTTAATTAAAATTTGAATTTTAGCCATTTAATTCAAAAATAAATAGATTAAAAAAAATAAGGAGGCGTGGAAAGGAATATAGAGGTCATGGATAATGTCAAGATCAAGTTTGGATCATAAAATCTTAGGCCCATTTGAAAAATATTTGCATTTGCTAGGTATTTCTCTTTATGCACCTCCTCAAAAATGTCAAACTTGAACAATTTGTATCTTGCTCAATGTTCAACATTTTTTAGTGTTTTTGGACTTTTTAGAAAGCTCAAGATGTCCTCTAAACACTCCTTTTGGTTTCATTTTCATTGAAGTTTCCATGTTCATGTACACTTCTTTTCAAAAATATGACTTTTGTTGACTTTTAGAAGGACCTGTGACTTTTGATCAAATTTTGACTTTCCTTGAGGAATCATGGTCAACCCTTGATCAAATGATGAATATTACTTCAAAATATTGATGTTGACCAAAAATTATGAAGTTTGACTGTATGTTTACCACAGCTGACTCTTTGTCCAACATAGTTAATTTTCAACCATCTGAGCAATTGGATGAGCAAATTTGACTTGTAAGGCTTGAAACTTGACATGGTGATCCCTTGAAGCATATGGTGAGGTATGATGACCACTTGGAGCCTTGGAAATTCATTATGACTTGAGAGAATCAAAACCCTAGTTTGGATTGAATTCTTAGAAGAGGGTTTGTCTGGTCAACCCTTTGAAATCCTTAAGTATGGAGATGTGAATTGTCTTGAGAAGTAGGAGGGAAAATTTTGGGGTATGACAGTTTCCCCTATTCAATCTTCTTGTACCCGAAGGGTTAGATTGAAATACTTGCCTTTCGTGACCTAAAGGTAGAAGATGATTGAACACTCGAGTACACCTGAAAATTTGCACTCGTTGTTGCATGGAATGGGATCGTTTGTTGACGATGCGCTGGAATGGGATTATAGATGTCATGTGGGAGAAGCTGATGATGGGGACTGAGTCGTGCGCTAGACTCTGCATTTGTCTTTCTAATGAGAGATATGGTATGTATTGATTTTTAACCATATATGCAGCATTCTGAAGGCGAAGAGATGTCGACAAGTAGTCAGAGATGGGCTTAAAGATGCCATCCGGAGAGATGAAGATGTGTATTCAGAGATGGGCTTAAAGATGTCATCCAGGGCGGTTGATAATAAGAGAAAGTCAACATAAACCTTTGTCTTTTCTATTTCTGAGAAGAATAGTTGTCAAAATGTAGATAGTTTTCCCGTCTAATTTTGGGTATTAATCCATGGTCTTCTATTCATTGGTAAACCCGTCTGGTTTCGGGAGTTCATACCAGATTGGTCGCCTTAATAGTTTCTCCGTCTTGTTTCGGGTGTTAATCTTTGACCTGTTTTTTGGAAATAATTTGCATGGTCGTTCAGATAGTTCTCCCGTCTTGTTTCGGGTATTAATCTTTGACCTTCCATTTCGAAAATAGCTTTTACCTGTTGGGGAAATAAATCTTGATAGGATATGGTTAATTCTATGCAGATTATGATGCATGCGAGTATATGTGAATGATATATACACACGTTATGATTTTTATGGGTAATGTATGAATGTATATGTTGTGGTATTTCAAAACATATCCATCTTGAAGAAGATAGGAACGTTCTGCTGGAGATCTTTGATTTTTGCTTGGGGATGAAGTTGTTGAAACCCTAACTGGGGATAAAGGAGATTCAGATTCCTCCGATGCACTATCTGACCAAGTTTCGAGTCTAGATATTCCTGCTGTTGGGGGAATGATAATCATTGAGAGATGCTTAGTTGAGGATGAATATCTTGTGTATAGACCTTGCTGGGGGATTATGTGGTATGGAACAACCTGTTACTATTTGGAGACTGATGTAATTGGTTGATGTGTTACTACTCGGGGACAATGTAACGTGATGACTTGAGAACATAGATAAGTCTGATAGGATCACTGCTAAGGGACTGACGTGATGAATATAGAGGATCACCGCTCGGGGACTAACATGATGAAGTTGAGGCTGACAGGATCACTGCTCGGGGACTAATGTGATGAAGGTGATATGACCACTGCTTGGGGACTAATGTGATGAATGTAGAGGATCACTTCTCGGGGACTAACTTGATGAAGTTGATATGATCACTGCTCAGGGACTAACATGATGAAGATGATAGGATCACTGCTCGGGGACTAATGTGATGAATGTAGAGGATCACTACTCGGGGACTAACATGATGAAGTTGATAGGATCACTGCTCGGGGACTAACGTGATGAAGATGATAGGATCACTGCTCGGGGACTAACGTGATGAAGTTGAAGCTGATAAGATCACTTCTCGGGGACTAATGTGATGAAGATGATAGGATCACTGTTCGAGGACTAACGTGATAAAGTTGAAGCTGATAGGATCACTGCTCGGGGACTAATGTGATGAAGATGATAGGATCACTGCTCGGGGACTAACGTGGTGAAGTTGATAGGATCACTTCTCGGGGACTAACGCGATGAAGTTGATAGGATCACTGCTCGGAGACTAACGTGATGAAGTTGATAGGATCACAGCTCGGGGACTAACGTGATGATGTTGATAGGATCACTGATCGGGGATTAACGCGATGAAGTTGATAGGATCACAGCTCTGGGAATAACATGATGAAGATGAAGTTGATAGGATCACTACTCGGGGACTAATGTGATGAAGTTGACAGGATCACTACTCGGGGACTAACGTGATGAAGTTGATAGGATCACTACTCGAGGACTAACGTGATGAAGTTTATAGGATCACTACTTGAGGACTAACGTGATGAAGTTGATAGGATCACTGCTCGGGGACTAACGTGATGAAGTTGATAGGATCACTGATTGGGGACTAATGTGATGAAGTTGATAGGATCACTGCTCGGGGACTAACGTCATGAAGTTTATAGGATCACTGCTCGAGGACTAACGTGATGAAGTGAAGTGCTGGATACTGCTGAAAAGAGATGATGGAATTGTAATCTGGTTGGAAAAAAATTGTTTTTGTTAGGGGAGCGAGGGCTCCGTGGGGATTGTAGAGATTATTCTGCGGGAATATTTGTGTGAAGCTGACTCTGTGGGGATGTGTTGGTAACTTTAATCATTATTCAGACTACTAGAGCCTATAATAACTGTTATTTCTTGCTGTTAGAAGGAAGTGACTGGACTGATATTTACCGTTTGAACTTGAAGCTGACAACAATGTGGTCTGTAAGTAGATGATCCAGCGGAACATAGTCATATGCTTTAATCCCTTATTTTTGCCCGAACCTTATTGGTTCGTCGGGACACCCTCATTTTTGCCTAGGCCAGTCAACCTAGTGGGTCTCATTTATGCGTAACATTTTTTTACTATGTCCGCTTTCATAGGGTGCTGGAAATCTTCACCGTCCATGGGGGTGAGAGTTATAGAACTGTCAGAATATGCCCCTTTGTATGTGGGAGTTTATCTACCTCTAGGATCAACATCCTGGTGTACTTGACGCTTGAAGTTATTGGTGAACCGCTGGATTTAGAAATTCTGATAGTCTTGACCTTCTCAAGTAGTTTTCTGAGGAATGTTATAGGAGAATGATACTGACACCATCTGATACTACTGTCACAGACGAGTAACTCAATGGCTTATGCCCCAAGTGATTCAGATGTAAGTTATGCCCCTGGCTATTCGGCACTTTTGAGAGATTCTCTGAATCTTGACCTGATTTCCCCAGATGAGTTGGATGATAGCATGTCATGCCCCTTGATCGGAAAGGCTTGTTACCAGAGATGTCTTTATCTATAGTAATTTTGTCAATTGGGAGGACCTTCATTCATTGAATATTCGTCATCCGAAATCCTCTATTGTCAAACATTTAGTCATATGCAAACAGTGGTATTAAAATGCAAAGCTCATGTCTGCCTTGAGGTTTATAAAAATGTATTTTTTAGTAAAACAAAATTTGTAAGAATAATGATATAAACTCAGGAATTATAGTAAGCCTTACAGGAGTCATGATACCTTTTTATAACAGTACATTTTCGAACTAATCGTGCTTCAGTTAGGACTTTTAAGGGTTATAACGTGGCTCGGTTAACGGTTTAAGAAACAAAGGATAATGGCTCGAAATTTATTTGTACCCAACCCAATCTCCGTGATGTTCTCCAGTCTTATGTTTAGTTAATTGTGCATCCTTAAGTTCCAATAGAATTTGCAACACTTATATTTGGTGATGGTTTAGAAACCGGAGGTTTATTTGAAAAGACAGTCATCATTTTTTGTAACATTTTTCTTTTGTTGAGGGTTTTTAGTGACCTCTTTTTGACTTTGTTATCCCTAACTTTTGCCTGAACTGTTTATTTTGAGATTACAGTCAGTGGGATGTCTTATTTTTTTCTTAAGTCTCCTTCATAGGTTTTTGACTTAGAGAGCTTTTCTTTTGATAGATATTGACTTCCTGACTTAATGATTACAAGGAACAATCACCGGTTCTCGACATAAAAGGATATCTTCGACATTACTCGTCGTGATTGACTGCACATTTAAATTAACTAAGAAACTACCCTGCCCCAGGTTATGATTAAGGGTTTCAATTTGTGTAAAGATAGAAAACTTCTACTTCTTAGGCTCAAAGGGGTTAACTAGGGATTAACTTCCTTATGTCTCCACTTTTTAGGAATTGAAACAATGCCTGTACATCGTTAGCACAGTCTGTTCAAAAGCATACTATAAGAAATTATGGTATCGTCTTCATCATCCTCCCTCTAAAGGCTTACTGCTTTAACAAGAGTTGAATATCACAAAAAGTAAGAAACACAATTTAAATATAGTGAAACGAATGGATTATTTCAAGACAAACATGTGCAATGCATTAATGTGAAAATCCAAAGTTTGACATAAGGATAAACGTTCAAGCAAACAAAAGAAACTACAACTAAAAATTCAAATGAGTGAAAGCTTCTCCGCCCGAACTCGTCACTTTAGATTGCATGCCTTGCAGTTTCAATATTTGATGGATGGTAGAAAAACTCAATCTGACCATCTTGCGTGAACTTGAGAACTCTTTCGTCAATCAGGTCCTGAATCTTGTTCTTCAGGGCCCAACAATTATTTGTGTCATGTCCAGGGCTATTGGAATGGTATGCGCACTTTGCATTAGGATTATACTTTGGAGAAGATGTCTTAACATGCTGAGGAGGATCTCTCAAAGTAATCAACTCTGCTTTCAACATATGTTGTAATGCTTGAGACAATGGCATGTTGATCTTGGCAAATTGTCTTCTGGGTGTGTCTTTCCTATGTCGATTACTTTGTTGTTGTTGGAGAAGCAATGTGAACTTGTCTCTTTCTTGTGAACAAGTCAACTTTTGTCTCATTGGAGGTTGGTTAATGTTTGGATCCCCAACTCTAGCGGTTCGTCCCATTCGGTTATCTTCGAACTTGAGACGCTCGTTGATGAAGACTCTCAATTCTTCTTGCCCCCGGGCTAAGTTTTGGATAAGAGCCATCTGACCAATCATCTGGATTCTCATCTCTGCTATCTCAGCTTGCATTTGTTTAAATTGGCCATCCTTGTTGTCTTCAAGATTCTTCTTAGTGATGAGCTCTTTTAGATCTTTCTGACCTTGGGCCAAATTGGCGAACATCTCTTGGAATTGGGCGTTCTGAGCCTTGAGGTCTTTGACAGTCTGTTCGAGAGCCATTTTTGCTGAAATAAACAGCGAGAGAATAAGAAATTTGGTCTTGAATGTACCTGTTATGAAATTTTATGCCATGATATGCGATGTTATGCAATGCAATGTTTTCAAGGACCTTAGGAATTTAAATTTGTTAAACAAGCACGAAAAGAAAGCTTAAACAAATAAAAAGAAATTCCTAGAGCTTAGGTCTCCCATGGACGCTTCCTTTTTGTGTTGAAGTAGTTATTGATGCTTCACTCCTCGTGAAGTAGCTTTGTCAACTCTAATATCTTTTTCTTGCTTGAATGGCATTGAGCTTCGAAGGTATCCCTTTCTTCTTTAAGATGAATCCAGGATCTCTTCAAGTATTCCAAAATTAGTAGGCATCTCTGGATGGAGAATGGTATAGGGTTTGTCACCTTCAGCAACAGGTTCCATAACCACTGGTAGAACAACTGTAAACACATCATAAGGTTTTGAGCTCGAGCTCGCACCCATTTGAGGTAGGGTTCCCAAGGAATGGAATTTTCATGCCCCAAAGTCTTGGTATCAGTCTTCTTCATCATGCCCTAAGCGCGCACAAATCTTCGACGGTAGTTTTGGAGATCGTTTTCGTAGTCAAACACAATGTCTTGGGGAAGCGTATCATGAGGACCATCTCTTCGAGCATAACCTTTAATGCCCCGAATTTAATTAATTATTTAATTAAATTATTAAAGGAATTATCTATTGGAATTATCAAAGTTGGAAAATTAATTGGAGTAATTGGATTTGTCGGCATTATTATTTAAGAGGCATATTTGAATTATTAAGTCGGATTTTAGTCGGATAAACCGAAAGAATCACATTAAGGATGATATTATTGATTTAATTGAAATTATCCGGAGAAGAGCCGAATTATGGATATTAGTTGATTAGTTAGTTTAATCGGAGAATTACTATTAGAATATTATTTGCAAGTTGGTGTTATTTAATCGATGGATGAGAAAATGTAGAAAATAATATTAGAAATAATATTATTATATGGGATCATTATTTAATTAAATTGGAGTTAGTGGAGGTGTGAATAATGATCCAATATATTATTATTATTATTATTATTACTACTATTATTATTATTATTATTATTATTATTATTCTTATTCTTATTCTTATTCTTATTATTATAAGTTGGATTTAATTATAAGAGATATAAAAGGAGGATTATAAGGGTTTAGCAATATTTTTGGGAAAAGTTGTATGTCGGAGAAAGAAAAGAAGAACAAGGGTTTGAAGGAAATTGTCGCCGGAAGAGGAATTGTAAACCAGAAAGCCAAATCGGAATTCAACCAGAAATTATGGAGAGACCGTAAATTCAAGGTAAGGGTGGAGTTCTAACTCTCTAAACGGGTTTATGATGAATCGTATGTGGGGTTAGGCTGCATAAATTGATGCCATGAATTTGTTTGGTTGTTGCTGTTGATTTTTGGTCTTGTCAATTAATAAGAAGTTGTTGCCGATGGTCCTGTGATTGATTTCATCGTTGTGAATATATGTCGTAATTGATTAAATTGTTGAGTAGAATATGGAAATAAAGTTAATGAGATGGTATGTTGATAAGATATATATATATATATATATATATATATATATATATATATATATATATATATATATATATATATATATATATATATATATATATATATCTAACGGAGAGGCAGGACATAATGTTGTGTGATTTTGTTCTATTTTCTTGTGTGGTCCGTGTAAATAGGAGTCACGTGTTAAGCTTTTCAAGTTTCTTTTAGTTTCTAAGATATATTGTCTTTCAGTAGCATAACTAATATAGTAATGATAATAATAATTAATAATGGTCATAGTGGTATATAACATAATTTGTATAAAAACGTGGCTTTGGTTTAGAGTTTAATGAATTAACAGAAATGTGGATATACGTAGTAACAGGAAAAAGTATATGTATATAGCTGAAATTGTAACAGTAGAATTATAATTTTGGTGAAAGATAATGGTACCTGAAGTATATAAATTAGTAGCAATTGTTATAATGATTTGGAAGTTGGCAATAGTACTAACCGTATATAAACACAGTACCGATTAGTAGATATAAGCGGAAAAATGATTAACCGGAATTTGTCGAGGTGGTTAGTATATATTATTAGGTAATTGTCTTCGGTTTGTTTTGTGAAAACGATGTTGTATAAGTTGAATAGCAGTTAGTTGGAAATGATTAATACTATGTAGTTGAACCGTGTTAAATAACAGGAGGTGTAATATTAGTAGTAAAATCAGATAGTAATTAAAGCAGTAACACCGGTAACAGAAATACTGCAAATGAAAAATAAGCGCTCGAACTAATTAATAAGTAAATTAAGCGGTAAATTTAGTTGTTCGGAATTAACCGAAAATGGTCGGAGTAGTCTTTAATTATTAGTAAGTAATATTGGATTGTTTGTTTTGTCGATACGGTGTCAAACAAGTTGTTTTACAGGTACAGCTGTATACGTTGTATTGTCCAATTTAAGGACGAGTTTAAGTTGGAGGCTTAATAGCCAACGTTGAAAGTTGTTGTGTTGTTTGAGTTGTAGGTCTAAATGACCAGTGTTGATTAAGTTGATGCAGTTAATGCATGATTAAGTTGTTTTCGTTTTAAGTTGTTGTTGATGTTGTGGTTGTTGTATCATACATAGCATTTGCATTATTAAGTTGGCCTGGATTAGCAATTTTTATGTTGGAGCTATGCTCACCCACGTTGGCCTGGATTGGCACAAGTTAAAAGTTGAAGGCTTATGCTTTGTTGAATGCCTCGATAACCTGACATGATTTTAAGTTGGGAGTTCTGCTCCAAATGGTACCACATGCATTTGCATAGTTGAGTCACATATTGAGTCGCGTATTAAAGTTGTTGGTATTATTTTGTTGTTTATTGATTGTCGTTGTATTGTTGTTGATATAAGCTATTGTTGCTATAAATGGCTATTGTTGTGGGTTGTTGTTGTTATAAGCTATTGTTGTGAGTTGTTGTCGTTATAAGTTTTGTTGCTATAAGTTGTTGTCGCTAAAGTTCTTGTTGTTATAAGTTGGTGTTGTTATTAAGTTGTTGTTGTTATGTTGTGTTGATTTAAGTTGTTACGTTGATGATTATGTTGTTATTAACTGTGAAGTGAATTATGTTGTTATTACCTGTGAAGTGAATTATATTGTTATTACCTGTGAAGTGAATTATGTTGTTGTTAACTGTGAAGTGAATCATGATGTTGTTAACTGTAAAGTGAATTATGTTGTTGCTAACGGTGAAATGACTTCTTGTTGTTGTTAATTGGGAAGTTGTTGTGATGTGCTAACTACGATGTGATAATTTTGTATGATTTAATCCTAGCATATTATTTATCATACATTTGTTTATATTGTTGGATATCTCACCCCTTCTGATGATATTTCCCATACCATGGGAAATGAGCAGGTACTCAAGGATAGTCGTGGAAGTTCGAAGTAACATTATGAAGTCGTTAGTGCTGTTAGTTCAAATTGGTGTCATTGCTCTGATACGTAACACTCGGGGGGATGAGCGTTGCTTAATTTGTTGTAGTTGCTTAAATTGTTGAAGTTTATGAATAATGTGAATACTTGATCATGTTGATTCTTGAAGTTGATTTAGTTGAATAATTATGTTAAGTGAAGTTAAATAATATTAATAATATTGTGAAATGTTTTGAGGTTGAATAAAAGATGTATTGTTGTTATTATTGAAGAATTATGATTCTGTGGTTAGTTGATTAGTTGATTTAATTGAAAAGAATTATTATTGTTGCTACTATATTTTATTATTTGACCCCGCTACAGTACCATTCTGTTAATCACACCCACTACTATTTCCATTGGAATATTGCTGTCCAAATGCTATCTACTCATCCTATTATTATTCACTGTTATTTTTATTATCCTACACATAAATATATAGCAGGTACCTAAAACAAGTACACTACACCTGTGACATTTCTGCGATTACTACTTGCTGCCTAATGCATAACGAAAACAAACCCACACAGGTGAGGCGCCCACCTCACAAACTGAGGCCCCCACCTTCCACAAGGGAGGCGCCCGCCTCCACTCATAAGCCCCTAGAGGGCGTCCGCCTCACCCTCTGAGGCCCCCGCCTCCGAACTTCAAGACCTCCGTCTCCATGTGCTTGTTTTCTCCTTTGATCGATCACTGTGTTTCACTAATTTCCGACCATTCTTACCCTTCGATTAACACCAGCAATATTACTATATACAATTTAATCATTTAATTCACATACGGTCTACACAAACACAGATAATTTCGTATAAATTCATCCCCACATACGATTTATCATAATCCCGTTTAGAAAGTTAGAACCCTACCCCTTACCCTAAATTTGACGGTGGTTATAACTCCGATCGACTTCCTATATTCCGATTCCGATTGTGCACTTCCGGTATCCTCTCCTAGCCCTTGTGCCTCCACTTTCTCCTTGAATTTTCCTTTTCTCCAATTGGTTTTCTTTTCTCCCGTAAACCCTATTTTTTATTATTACTTCCTTTATATACTCCTTTATTTCATACTCTATTATTAATTAAATTAATTATTCTACTCCTTTAATAATTCAAGTATTATTCTATCATATATTTTATTGGCCAATTAAATAATATTTCCCATTCTATTTCTCACATTATAATAAAACTCACTAAATACTTTAATTAATTAATTTCTACTCATAATAATAATAATAATTCTCCGACTAAACTGATTATTCACTTAATCCCTTATAATTCTCCTTTTATATCTCTTATAATTAAATCCAACTTATAATAGTAATAATAATAATAATAATAATAATAATATTTCTATTAATCCACATTTATTTCTAATATTATTTCCAATAATATTTTATAATAAAATTAATTCATCATTAATTAATCTCAACTTCCGATAATTCACTTAATCATCTTAAATCAACTTATAAATTAATTAGTGCTCCTTATAATTCTACTGATAAATCCAACTTCGACTAAATTCCAATAATTAAATCCTTAATAATTTTATTTAAATAATTAAATAATTTTCGGGTGTTACATTCATCACGTGTGTTCATATTGTCTAACTTGATACATGAAAAAGCTCCATATATCTTTTCTAGAGTATCCCACATTTCCTTGGCAGTTTTACCATGACGAACATCAAAAAATTTGTTATCATCTAAATAAAATAATTATGAAATTTTGAATTTGAGATCTAAATCCATTTTATTCTTTTCTTCTTTGGTCCAAAGAGAATAATTGATTTATCCTCAACCTAGGAACTGAGCACACAATTCTCAACCATAAGCTTTTAACTGATTTAGCTTTGAACACACACATATAACCCTTATTTAGACTATATTCAACCAAGATTTATAAACATAGTTACATTGATGAATGTGGACAATTCTACCCTTCTATAACTACATAGGAGATCTCACTCACAAATGGTGTTTTCCTCACTAAAGTATTTGGCTATAAGAGCTAGTGAGAGAACGTTAAAATAAATCTAGGGACAATGTTGATGTCAATACACAAATTACAGTTCTGGATGATTTGAAAGAGAAATAGAGCCTCCATTTATAAGCTTGATGTTCCCCAAAGAAGTAAAAAGGAATTTAAGAAAAAAATACTCATTGCTAATCGATTAACATAATCGGTTGATGTTTAAAAATCAATCGTATATAAGTTCAAAAATTGAAATATAAGATATATAGTTGTTGTGTAAAATCTGGGTGCATTCAACTTGCCTTACACCTCAAATGTGCGCTAATCTAATCAGTCAGCTCTTTGCTTCAACTGAATAAATATAGTGAAAAATGTTTTGTGGTTTTTTTTTTTTACTTTTCTCATTAAGTTCTATACAACTTCTATATATTTTTAAAAGTATTTTCTTTTGGCAAATCATTTGATAAAAATGTTTTAGTGTGTGTGTCTGCTTATAGCCATGTTCTTATATGAAAAAGTCATTTTGCTTTTACATAGTTTCACTCACTTACTATTTTAAGATGTTTTCTCCAAGCCTTTATTGGTTGTAATATATCTTTTGTGTTGACACTTGTTTGAGGTCTCTTGAGGCTTTTGATAGAATCCAATTTATTTTGCCTTTATCTGATAGCCATGTTTATCAAATCTTTATACTCATGGCTTGTATCTTTAACTGCTTAAGTGCTTTGTTTGACTTATCATAATTTGCATGATGTTGTCATCATAAAAAAATATCGTCTTGATAAAAGATTTATTAATTGCATAATAAGGTTCCACACCCAAATCTAGTAGAGCTTCCTTGCTTTAAGTAATTTAATCTAAAAGAGAATGATCGAACTAAATTAATTAATGTTCCAGATTTAGTTTATGCCGACTCAAGTCTAACATGAGTCAATATCTAAATAAGATATATTAAAAAAACATTTATTATTAATGGAGGATATTAATATAGGACAATCAAATCTAATTTGCAATCATTACTAATATGTCATAACAATCTGGATCAATCACATTAAATGACCTCTAATAAACTTTTGTGTAAAGCGAATTAAAACTATTATATACGAAATATAATGTGAAAGAAAAAGTAAATTACAATTCACTAAGGCCCTATTTGTTTGCAGAGAAAAAGAGAAGAGAGAAATCAAAAAGAGAGAGATTGGAGAGAAATGTCCCATCAATTATGTTTGGTGAGCATAGAAATAGGGAAGAGAGATGAAAATTGACTGGGTCCCACATCAAAATTGTTTCTCTACATATGTGCAAAGAAATGTAATCAATTGCATAACTTAGAGTGTTTTCCAATATAACCTTACTAATAAAATTAACAAAGGCCATTTTGTTTCTTTGAAATATAACTTTTTTTTTGTTTTACATATAGATGTGTTATGTTTTAGAAATTTAATAATATTAATTTAATAGTTTAGTAAAAATAGTGCATAATTTTATCATATAAAATCAATAATAAATTATTAAAATTAAATTGTCATAACTAATTCAATGTTAAGCAATAATTAATTTGACTATAAAATTAAATTGTATAATTTAATTTTTATGTAAAAATAAATAATTTTATTCATGAATTAAAAAAATTAAAAAAATTATATTTGAAATCAAATTATTATGATAATATAATTGTATGTTAAAGTATAAGGATATTTTAGTCTTTTTAAAAATTAAACACACTTTTTTCTCTTTTATTTCTTTCTTATTTTTCTTGTTCCAATTAATAGATTAAATCTACTCTATTTCTCACATATTTTTTTTTAAAATATTTTTTCTCATCTATTTCTCTCTTTTCACTTTTTTCTCATTGCCAAACATACCCTAAACTTGTGTTTGGAAAGTATTGAAACCACAGTAGAAAGCCACAGTACCACAAAAGCTACTACTACTCATTTCTAGAAATCACGGTGAATGGACCAAAAAACGTGCGGCAGAGGCAACAAAACGCATAAACAAACACACATTAAGTTATTTGACTGGGATTTTAATGATCTTCGTTAGTAAAGTTATATAAATGTATTATTTCAGTTAGAATATATTTCTACTAATATATAAGTTCTTAGATGTAAAATGCTTTTCTAATCTTAGTGGTCCTTAATTTAGAGTGATTGTTAACTTGTGCTCTAAAAAAGAAATGTTAAAGAATTTACAATTTATAATTATATTTTTACAACAATGATTTTTTATTTTTCCAAAATCAAAGTACATAATTTTGAATATAAATTATTTTTTTTTGAAATAATATAGCAAGGGTGAGTAAGTGGAAATAGTCTCACATTGAGTAGGAATATAGAGATTTAAGTGTATATATATATATATATATATATATATATATATATATATATAAAAGTGGAAGAATTCACTCACCTATCACTTTAAGGTTTTAGGTGGAGAAATGATGTGTCTCTCACAATAATGTTTATTCCTCAACTTTATATTAATATTTTTACTATCGACTCTCTCTAACAATTTTTAGTATTTATTAAAAAAATATATTTAAGACACGCTTAAGTATTCATTCATTTAAGATATGAGAGCAATAATTGAATAGCTTATAAAAATTGCATGTGCTAAGTTTCAAAAGGAAGGGTCTTAGAAGAATCTCACTGTAAACATAAATGTGAACATATCTTTTAAAAATAATAAAAATTTAATATATAGTCGTGCTTTAATTTGGTGATGAACATCCATGTTATTCTATTCTATCTCAAAAAAATCATACACATTATTCTCTTTATTACACCTAACGATGAAAAACGGAAAAGAAAAGGAAAGAGGCTGAAACGACGAGTAGAATACTTAAAATTGACTAATACTGCATTTCATTTGTGTGGCCATTAGCCATGCATGTCTTAGAAGAATTTTATAAATGTAAGGACAATGTGAGATTGATAGAGGGATGATACTAGATATGTCATAACTGATTATTCAATTTTCGATAGATTGGTTTTGACGGATCTCAAACTTTACATACGTAAAAAAATAATATGTATTTCATTGGAAAAAAAGTCAGATATTTGAATTAAACTATGATAATATTTATAAATTTAATTTAATTGAACTATATTAGTATTATGTGATATATTTAATTAAGAGAGATATGATAGAAATGTGGGAGAGTATAATTTGTTTTTACTAAAGAAAATTTGGTGTGTACGTTTGCATTTTTCAAAGGGTGTATTTATATTAGTGGAAGTATTAAGTGGATTTCTTAATCCACTTTATGGGATAGAATTATCTTATATATTTTTGAAAACGTCTATTTAAAATTGAAAGTATACTTTTGAGTTAATATTGAAAATATGTATCTGGTTTTATACCGGAAATATACATATGGTTCTGGGTATGACAGTCAACAGAAAAATAAAACTAAAGCAATAAGCAATGTAACAAACTATTCAATTTATAAATTGAATTAAAGACCTATAATTTATAATATAAAATACCAAAAATGTTATCCAAAATGTATTTCATGATAATGGTATTCAAAATACAAATTTGATACAATACGAAATAAAAAATTAAAGTCAAAATACAATCAACCTAAACTACTGGGTATGGCGGATGATGAGTCGACATGTCACCCTCGAGCGTCTCTCTGTTGTCTCTTGTATAACAGGTCACCCTCAGCCTCTGCCATGATGGTCTCCAAAACTCCTCTAACATCGGATCCATCAGGAAACAACCCTTTGTCAATGTCATCCCTAGCAAGCTCCATGATACGACGGCACCTAGGCAGCATGTCCTGAGCATGATCTCTCATCGCTTACTCATCCTCCAAGATCTCCTGATGAACCGGCATTGGTGGATTCCCAGGAGCATCTTGTATCATGTATGGATGTGACCCCCTGAAGAACCACAACATGTAACCATACGCGTAACTCTAGTCGTCTAGAGCCACGACATTCCTAGCATTCTCATATAGATGATTCTAAAATTCCTCAAACAACTCATCCATCTCCCTCCTCTTCACTATCGGAGGAGCATATATAGAAGGATGCCGAGGAATAGTCTAGGTGAACCCCAACTGACACTTCACCCGCTCAGGCATATAAGGAGCAGTCTTCTGAGTCCCGCAGGCCAACCAACTTGTAAACAACAAAACCTCATCAAACAGTATCGTCTCGCGGTGGTTGGCGTGGGCACATAAGTAAATGTTCTCATGCATATCCGGTCCAGGTAAACTCGGAACGACAGTGTCGCCTAATTCCCTCTGAGCGGCTCGTATGCACAGGCACGCGATATCTCCTTAGTATAACCCTCACAAGTGACCATCCAGAAATTTGGGAGAAGTGATGTAGGATCCATCCCTGAAATAACAAAATTAAACTAGTTAGTTTCAGAATCATAATGAACAAGTTAATTAAAAAAGGCCGCTAAGAGAAATAATTTATACTGTCAAGAGAGACATGTTGTTAGTGATCTTCCTCGTCCTGCACTTAGTCCCCTCATCCAAATTGGTATACAAGTAAACCAAGCAGGGAGTCCCCCAGTTCCACCCGCTGATCGCCTGAAAATCACCAAAGAACCTAAGGTACATGATGTTAGTGTAGATGGAACTGGTGTATACAAATATCTAGGTCCCAACAAGATGCAAGAGGTATGCTCTCATGACATACCCCCTGTGAAGGATAACCTTCTTGGGATCACCATCAGCAATTGTAGCACGCGCAAGCTCATATGCAAAAACCTCCACAACCAGCTATATCTCACGTGGAAACCACGTATCTTATCAACCTCCTTCAAGGCCTTATCCAAGGTAACTCACAACCTCTCAACCATCAAAGTAATGGCCCCTTCTTTCTCCATCTTCTGGTGATCTAGAAATTTCCCTCTGATCGCCAGTAGAAGCATACACGCGATGTCATCGACTGTAATCATCATCTTGCCATGTGGTAGATGAAACGAAGACGTCTCATGGTGCCGCCTCTCTACAAAAGCGTTGTTCATCCCCCAGTTGACCATGCTATATCCACAGAGGGTCAAATCTCTCAATCCTGTAAGGCGTAGAAAATTATCAAACCATAGCTCAGGAGGGGGACTAAGCCTGCAAATCTTCCTCCGATGGCTTATGACCTTCAATATATCGCGACCCTGTAAGAAAAAAAATTCATTGTTAGAATTCATAATAATATTCATAACATAATTAATAATTGTAATATAAATGTAAATTCATACCTCTCCATCCCATATATGTCTAGCCACATAGGTCGGATAAAGATGGAGAAAATATAAGTTAGAAGGTCCCCCTCCAAAGACTTGAGGGACCTAGGGTGTCGTCAGTATCTCTAGTGGCACCGGTGCCTCGGGTATCTGTAGTACCTTTGGTGCCACCGGTACCTCGATAGCTGGGGGTATAGCAACATGTCTCATCTCAGATGGCCCTGTGTGTAAAGTAGATGAGGATCCTGTCTTAAAAATATGATGTGGTGAGGATGTGCGTCTGCGGTAGGACGAAGGCGGTGAAGGATGGACTGGATACTTCTATCTGCTATAGGAGGAAGATGTAGAACGGGTAGAATCAAAACCAGTAGAATATGCATCCGACATATCCTGTCCGAATATCAAAGGAGGTTGTGTTGCCTGACTCTTCTCTCTGTGCACAGAAGCATGATGTGCAACCCGACCATGCCTCAAACGTGATGGTCTCTCAGACATATCTCCTGTAGAAGTAAGAACAAAATGTTAGCATATGCCTTACAGTGGAAAAAGTGAAGGCTTGGAAAACACTTACAAGGGGGGAGGTTGAATTAGTTTTTCTCTTTTAGATGTTTCTTTTTTAACGTAATTTGTATGATATAGGGTGCGAATCGGAAGTATATTTTCGATTTCCAGGGACATTTTTGGAAATTTACGTGGTGCGCTAGAAGGATATGGGGTGGATTAAGAAATTCATAATATTAATATTAGTGGCGGAGCCAAAAAATTTAAGTAGTCTGGGCAAAAAATTTAACCTAGATTTTTTTAGTTTTCACACCCTATTTTATTAATATTGGTCATGGTTATGTCTAAAAATTGGCTATTATATTAGGAAGAATACAAATAAAATAGGGGTTGAGCCCGGACACCTGCCTGGGCTCGCTGGGCTATATAATCGCCCCTGATTAATATTATACTAAGTGAATAATCGATATTACTATTATATCTTTGGCAAATTATACATCATCAATAATTTATTATTACTATTCTAAGTTTGACTATTAAGATAAATATTTCAATATAATAATAATCTTAATTATTATAACACTCCCCCTTTGAAATTTCTATCATGGTACTCTATTGAAGTCTTGTTGAATAGAATCTTATGAAAACATGCATTGCCTCATTAAAAACCTTATAAGGAAAAATCCATTGGGATAAAAACCTTAATAAGGGAAAAAGAGTACAACATTATGCTCCCCCTCAATAGAACAAAATTAGTTCTTCTTTAAAGACCTCTAGGATGACGCATTCCAATATTTTGCACATGCTTCTTGAAAACTGATGTGAAAATGCCTTTTTAAATAGATCTGTCACATTATCACATGAACGAATATACTGAATATCAACCTATTTATTTCTTTCAAGTTCTTGTGTGAATGAGAAAAACTTGGGAGGGATATGCTTGGTTATGTCACTTTTTATGTCGCCTTATTTCATCTGGGTAACACATGCAACATCGTCTTCATACAAAATTGTTGGATTATTATCAATTGAAGAAGTTTCTACAAGTGTTTGCTTTTGCAATCTGCATGATATTGTAGTGTTATCATATGTAAATATATATCCAGTTCGTGATTTAGCATTGTGTGGATCTAACAAGTATCTTGCATCTACATAACGAAGAAAAACTGGTTTTGTATTGTTAGAATAAAACAAACCAAGATCAAATATACCTCGAAGATATCGAAATATATATTTTATTCCTTTCCAATGTCTTTTTATAGGACATGAGTTGAATCTTGATAGTAGATTTCTAATAGGTCTCAATAAGTGTCTATAATAGGTCTAAATCGTTGTCAACACTAAGTGTTCTACCCATCATTTAGGATATGTTAAACCTTTTCAATATCCTTTATGTATAATTTGATTGATGTATCAATATACCATTTTTAGTATACTCAATTTGTAAACCAAGACAGAACATAGTTTTCCCCAAATATTTCATTTCAAATTCTTTCTGTAAGTAATCTCTTGCTTCCTTAATTTCTCTATTAGTTCCAATAATATTTAAATCATCAACGTAGACAACAATTATTACAAAATCAAATATTGTTTTTATTATAAAAACACAAGGGAAAATAAGATTATTCTCATACGACATACGCCCAGATTATTTTAACCAATACAATGATCTTTGCAACTTAATTTCATAAATTTCTCTTGGCTTTGATGTCTCAGACATTTTAAATTCTTCTGGGATTTTCATGCATATATCAATATTAAGTGATCCATAAAAATAAGCAGTAACTACATCCATAAGATACGTGTCAAGATTGTTAAGTACTGATAAACCAATTAAATAACGAAAAGTAATGGCATCCATAACAGGATAATATGTTACCTCATTATCAATTCCTGGACTTTCGTAAAAACCTTGTGCAACAAGACGAGCTTTGTATTTGACAATTTCATTTTTCTCGTTTCGTTTTCTTACAAAGACCCACTTATATCCAACTAGTTTCACATCATTTTGTATAGCCATAATAGGGCCAAATATTTTTTCGTTTTTTAAGAGAATTTAACTGAGTGTCTACCCATAAACCACCAAAAACCCCACCCATCTTCATCTTCTCCATATAACCCTAAAAACCATATCAAAGATCCCTAAGAACCCTAACTACAATGCATGAACCCTAACCCTAAACACATGCATCGTCATACCTTCCCTACGAACTTTCACCTTCATCCTCTCCTAAAACCTTGAGTTGCTCTATACTACCTCAAATACTTTCAACCTAAACACTTACCCCCTTTAAATCTTCCTTTAAACCTAAATCTAACAACAAAATCTTCAAAAAACAAACCAAAATCCTGGATCGAAGAGCCCAAACTTAATAAGCCCTAACCCAAAAACTTTACCAAAACCAAAATTAAAAATATAAATCTTATCTAAAATTTAATACGAGCTTAAAACAAATAACAACAAAAATAAGAACAACATCATCAAATGAATAACCAGTCAACCAAATTGAACAAACAAAAACAAATATCCCGACCTACACAAACCTTAAGCTCCATTCTACTTATTCGTATGATTACGAGCTACATCAGCATAGTACATCAAAGACGGGGTGGTAAAACACACATACACAACAATGATCAAGCAAAAGAAAGGAACAAAAATATACTAAAAATGTAAGCTTCAACTGCTTCTTCATTTTGCTTATGAGTTGTTGTTGGTTTAATTGTTCTTCCCTCTGAATCTTTTTATTTTTTAATTGTTTGTGTACTTGTGATGATCCTGGAGTCTTAGCTCAACTAAATATGTGCTTGTAACTTATGATATTAACCTGAATCACAAGAAAAGTTTTATTACCAAAATAATTATTATTTTTATTTAAAAAATTTTGTTTCTGAAAATGAACTAAGTTTGAGCACGATATTAACAATGTTAGAAAATGAGATTAAAAGATGATTGAATGAAAAATCATGATTGAATGGATGAAGCTAATATATGATGAAATATTGAGTAGTTGTGATGAAAACTCCAACCTTATGTACTTATTTGGTATCAAAATGTTGTAGCCTAAATGGTTCAAAAGGATTTTAAATATTTTTGTACAAACCCAAGACTTGTAATTTAAGTAAATGCATGCATTTTTTAATCATGTATTTTAAAACACAAGAATCCAATTAGGCATTTACTTTTAGTACCAAATTGCATAAATGAAAATGGAAAGGAGGATGTAAAACAACTCACATGCATAGTGTTGATGAGTCAATTAGATGAATGTATGATGAGAAAGTTCATGCCAACCTTGAACTACACTGCATGATTTAACGGTGGATGACGTATAACAGAGTAAGTGTCTCAAATCTTATTCCTTTGACTTTTTGACCATGGATGAAAGCACGTAAGAATCGATGACCAAATAAAATGGTCATGATATATTGATGCAAATGAATTAGGTAACAGATAAAACCTAGGGTAAAGTGACAATTAAGGAAATTTGTTAAACTTTTTTTACAAGGAGATTTTTTTAAAACTGACCCAAATAGAACCCAAAAAAATGCAAAGTCTTAAATAGGATGAGACATCTGAAAACAAAACCACAACAGCTAAAGAATCACCACATCACTACTCTTAGGCTAGATCTCAAATCAATCAGATCCACAATTAATAGATTAGACCCCAACAAAAGCGATATTGATCTTGACTGTTGATCAGAATTGAAGATGGTAAGAGAGAGTGGAGGTCCTTCGAGCAATGTTTGATGATGAGTAGGGGGTGGTGGCCCTGCAAGGCACTCCGGTGCTAAAGTAAGCAAGTGTTTAAGGTGAGAATAGTGAATATTAGGGTTGTCTAGAGTAAGAATGTGATACCTTGCCCTCAAAGGTATGAGGGTTTATATAATGATCTTAGGAGGATTCTCATTGGTTGCTATATTTGGGCCTGGATATACGGATCCGTGGATACAGCTAATCCAAGATGACCTGGTCAGACCGAGCACTGGCATTTAGAACTAGTTGTTGTATCGACCAGACGGGGTCATAACAAACATAGCCATTGATGAGAGGAACTAGATTGATCCGCTCAACGGAAGTCGAGCAAGAGGAGTCAGGCGGCGCGCGGAGATAAGCCCTTTGAACTTTTCTTGAGGAATCATGATCAACCCTCTAAACACTCATTTTTCGTTTCATCTTCATTGAATTTTCCATATTTATGTACACATCTTTTGAAAAAGATGACGTTTTGTTGACTTTTAGAAAGACCTATAATGCTTTGATCCATAACTCTCAAAGCATTTTTTGGCCAAAGTTTGTGAGACCAAAGTTGTAGAGAATTGAATTTTTTTCAAAATGAGATTTTATGGAAAAATTTCTGACAAAGTATGTGAAAGTTATGCTTGGTCAAAATTATGTTGACTTTTTGTCAAAAAACCCTAATTTAGAAACTTTGACTTTTGATCAAATCTTGAGTTTTCTTGATGAATCATTAACAACCCTTGATCAAATGACGAATGTGACTTCAAAATCTTGATGTTGACAAAAAATGATGAAGATTGACTGTATGTTGACCACAGTTGACTTTTTGTCCAATACAACTGATTTCCAACCATTTGAGCAATTGATTGAGCAAACTTGAGCTGTGAGGCTTGAAACTTGACATGGTGATACCTTGAGACATATGAGGATTAGTGTGCTTGCCTTTCGTGACCTAAAGGTAGAAGATGATTGAACACTCGAGTACACCTGAAAATTTGCACTCGCTTCGTCTTGGCTTTATCTGAAATGAGTATTCGTTAGGATGTAGATAATTTTCCTGTCTTGTTTCGGGTATTAATCTGTATCATGTTGTCTATTGGTAAACTCGTATGGTCGTTCAGATAGTTTTCCTGTCTTGTTTCGGGCGTTTATCTTTGACCTTATGTCTAGGAGTTTGCGGATAATTTTCACCTGCTTGAGAAATTAAACTGAGAGACCGAGATTAGTTATATGCACATTATGATGCACGTAAGTATGTAATGATGCTCATGAATGATATATGCACATGTTATGATTTTTTTATGAATGATGTATGAATGTAGATGTTGTGGTATTTCAAAACATATCCATCTTAAAGAAGATGGGAATGTTCTGTCGGGGATCTTTGATTTCTGCTTGGGGATGTAGTTGTTGGAGACCCTGACTAGGGAACAAGAGATATGTGAATTCCTCCAATGCACTATCTGACCAAGTTTCAGGTCTAGATATTGATGTTGTTGGGGAATAATAATCCTTGAGAGATACTCAACTGGGGATGAACATCTCGTGTATGAATCTTGTTGGGGAATAATGTGATCTTGTATAGCCTATTAATGCTCGGAGACTGACATAATAAGTTGATTGATGATTGTTTATGGCTCGGGGACCAATGTAACAAGGTTGACGTTCACTATGCGGGGACTAACGTGACAATGTAGACGATCACTGCTCGGGGACTGATGTGGTGAGTTGATAGGATCACTGCTCGGGGACTAACGTGATGAGTTGATAAGATCACTGATCGGGGACTAGTGTGATGAGTTGATAGGATCACTGCTCGGGGACTAACGTGATGAGTTGATAGTATCACTGCTCGAGGACTAACATGATGAGTTGATAAGATCACTTCTCGGGCACTAACGTGATGAGTTGATAGGATCACTGCTCGGGGACTAACGTGATGAGTTGATAGGATCACTACTCGGGGACTAATGTGATGATGTTGATGATCACTGCTCGGGGACTAACATGACGAATTTGAGACGATCACTGCTTGGGGACTAACGTGATGAGTTGATACAATCACTGCTCGGGGAATAACATGATGACTAGATAGGATCACTGCTCGGGGACTAATGTGATGAGTAGAAGCATTGGACATTGCTAAAAGGATGATAGAGTAGTAATCTTGTTGGGAAATCTGTCTCTGTCGAGGGAGCAATGACTCTGCGGGGATTTGTAGAGATTATTCTGTGGGAATATTTTGTTGAAAATGACTCTGTGGGGATGTGCTGATGACTTGGGCTGTTATCTCAATTCCTCGAGTCTGTAGTAATTGTTGTTTCTGTTTGCTTTTCGTGTATTTGTGAACAGATATTTATTTTTAGATGCATATAATCATTCAAAGCAACCATTGGACTTATGCAAACAAAACAGATAAAAGTAAAAATTTTGAAATTGGAAAAGGAGGATTGTATTAATTTTGAAACGGGGCCTATATACAGGAAGTTCATATACAGAGAGACAAATATCCTAGTAAGAGAAAATTGTCGGAAACATTTGGAAAATAGTAAAAGCTACGTGGAAACAATTTCGTCGAGTTTCAACTCTGCTATTGCTCATATATTTTCACTATCTCATCTCTTTGCTGCCAGAAGAAGGTGACTGAACTGATTTGCGCCATTTGAAGTTGATAGTAGTATAGTCTGTAAGTAGATGACCTTGACGAGACATAGTCGTACGCTTTAATCCCTAAGTTTTGCTTGGACCGCCTATAATATGGTGGGAGAACTGACTTTTGGATTTGTTTTGCTTTTGATCGCAAATGTTACGGATAGCAAGAGTCGCCACCGGCTTTTCTTTTATCCAATTAAGGGAAGGTGAAAAGAACAGAAAAAGACCTTCGTTAGATTCTAAGTAAGGGAGAAGGTTATGAAAAGGGAAGGTATTAGCACCCTTTCCATCTGTAGTTATCTACGGGCTTTTAGTTGCTTTAGCTCATCTTTAAAAATTTGCTTTCTGTGTGTGTATTTGAAAAAATGTTTTGAAAAGGCATTTCGCTTTAATTTCGTAATGATTCACGCTGGAATGTATACGAAGTGTTCGGAAATGTTTCGTTTTTGGAAAAGGAATTTTGTAATAGTGTGAGGTGTGAAAAGATGTTTTGATAGAGCAAGCAACTAAAAGTCTTATTACCTACTCAGAACGGTCGTTTCCATTACTTTTCTTTAGAATAGTGCTATCCATACCATTAGTTGGTAGGTAACCCTATTCGTTGGATGTAGAGGGACATTCGAAGGGACATCGGATGGTCATAGAAAGCAACTTGTAGGAGTATCCTAGCACATTCGAAGGGACGGTCATCACTTTTCGTAGGCAACAATCGAGGGACGAGATCATGTATTCGTAGGCCACGTCGAGGGACTATGACCTTTGATTCGAAGGGACTATGATGATATGTTTGTAGGCAACGGTGCTAGGATACCTCTACGTTCGAGGGACTTGACCATTTATTCGAAAGGCAACGAGAGAGAATAGCCTAGGGGGTGCATGTGTGAAGAGAGTGTGTCAAATTCAGATATATTATCTTGGAATTAGAAGTGATGTATGTTCATTTTTATCTTTCCATACACGCCTAGTTACTAGCAGTTTATATGGGTGCGGAAAGTAAATTGCGGAAAGTAAATCCTACGCTATTACATGGCTTTGGGGCAGTTACATAATATAGGAGCACGGAAAGTAAATCCTAGTTAAACTATTACATCCCATGAGCAGTTACATAATATTGGAAAAGAAATGCGAGAAAATTAATCCTAACTATTACAACCTGTAAGCAGATACGTAATAATCGGAAAAAGAAAAAAAATTCGCATAAGAGAAAATGTGTTAGTAAAAAAAAAGGATTTTTGTGTTAGGAAATTTTTTTTAGGTTAGTAATCCTAATTAGATGATGAAACAATTTTTTTGGGAATTTTCTAGGTTGATTTTAATAGAGAAAAATAATTAAAAGTCAATTTTATGGTTAATTTACAATTAATTAAGATATACATGCAAAAATATTATTTTTTATGTCAAAAATTAAATAAGCATTTTTCTAACCTAAATGCAAAAAGAAATAATTTTTTTGTGATTTTTTGATGCATTAGAAAATTGTTTGAAAAGAAATAAATTAAAAGGAAACAATATGAAGAAAATAAGAAAATTGGTTAGTTTTTGCAGATTGTAAAAAATATTGGACAAGGCCAGGGATCGAACCCAAGCCCTTTCCTTGGACGCGCGCGCTTCCTACCACTGGACCAAGCTGCACTTTGTGTTAGTAATATGAAATAAAAGCATTATAAGGGAATTAGTTTTCTGAGAAACCAAAAACCGCGCCAAAGCCTTCGTCTTCTTCCTCATTTGAATTTATTTAACAGGCTTTTACCTACGGTTTTCGTCCATAGCCAAAGCCTTTACCCACAGATTATTTTCCGTAGCTACATCTCTGCAAGATCAAACCATTCATAATACACAAAATAAATTAGTTTTAAGGACATCAATCAATTGGAAACTGTCCCCTGAGTGTGATGGTGGTCCTGGTTTCTCCTAATTTTGCCTAGAACACAAAGCCCTAATTCAGAGCTACGAACCCTAGCAATGGCAACTCATGATTCCTACACTTAAATTTCAATTAACCAATCCAGATAGCTTCGAAACTTCATTCTAAACACAAACAAACAATCAAAACATGTTAAATATGCATAAAAATCAGGAATCGATTTTGAAATTTTTGAGGAAAACCGTGATCTGGATTTCGTGATTCTAGATGTTTTGTTGACTTGTGAGTATCTGGAATGGATCAGAGAACCTCCAGGAACGTGTTGGAATGCTTGGAACCCTTTGAATTGGACTGGAACTAGGGCTGCCAAATGATTGAATGTCACAGATTTTTTGAAGTTTGGTAGGGTTTTTTGAGGCCATAAATTCGTTTCTTGTGCTTGTGGATGCATCATGTACTTATAGTAGAGTGAATTAGGTCAAGAATTATGAAGAAATTATATGCCAATCAATGAGAAAATATTTGATTTGGAATGAAACCAAATATTGCGTTTTTTGATCAAATCTCATTCAACTCCTTTTCCAATCAATGAAATTCGAAATTGACAGCTTGTATGGCTTGCTTGGATCTCAAGAATGAGATAAAATCCACCTTGCAATTAATTTTTTGATTTTCTATCTTTTATTTTAATTAAATTGGCTTTTAAATGATTAAAAATCCAAAATAAATAAAAAATAAAAGATAAATTCGTGGCCTTGGGCTTGGAGGTTCCAATTCAGCTAAGGAACATGTTTGAATCAAGAAAAGTTAGGCCCATTTGCAAAAAATGCTCAACTTGTGAAAGGTGTATCTTGCTTAATGTTTAACATTTTTGGGTGTTCTTGGACTTTTTAGAAAGCTCAAGATGTCCTATAAACATCCTTTTTGGTTTCATCTTCATTGGAGTTTCCATGCTCATGAACACTTCTTTACAAAAGGTTGACTTTTTGTTGACTTTTAAAAGGACCTGTAATGTTTTGATCCATAACTTCCAAATGAAGCATTTCCTGCCCAAGCTTGTGAGAAATAAAGTTGTAGAGAATTGAATTCTCTTCAAAATGAGTTGTGGTGGAAAATTTTCTGATAAAGTATGTGAAAGTTATGCCTGGTCAAAGTTTTGTTGACTTTTGTCTGAGAAAGCCCAATTTAGAAACTTTGGCTTTTGATCAATTCTTGACTTTTCTTGATGAATCATGATCAACCCTTGATCAAATGATGAATATCAATTCAAAATATTGATGTTGACCAAAAATTATGAAGTTTGACTGTATGTTGACCATAGTTGACTTTTTGTCCAATACAATTGATTTTCAACCATCTGAGCAATTGTTTGAGGAAACTTGACTTGTAAGGCTTGAAACTTGACATGGATATTCTTTGAAGCATATGATGAGGCATGATGACCACTTGAAGTGTTAGAAGCCCACCTTGATTTGAGAATGGCCAAAACCCTAGTTTGGGTTAACTGCTTAGGAGAGGGTTTGTCTGGTCAACCCTTGTGAAATCCTTGAGTATGGATATGTGAAATGTATTAAGAAGTAAGAGGGAAAATTTTGGAGTATAACACCGCCTTTTCAAGTTTTTAGTCTACCGGGATACCCTTTTTTCCCAAGCCATCTTTGCAGGTTTTCGGCTTGCCTGGTGTACATATTTTATATATATATATGTCCCTAACTTTTTCCCAAACCGTTTTGGTTCGCCAGGATGCCCTTATTTTTGCCTAGGCCAGTCGACCTAGCGGGTCTCATTTATGCGTAGTATTTTTTGACTATGTCTGCATTCACAGGGTGCAGGGATTCTTCTCATCCATAGTGCTTAGTATCATGGCTCCGCCGGAAAACACTGTCTTGACTACAAATGATCCCTTATAGGTGGGAGTCCATTTGCCCCTGGGATCACCTTGTGGTAGTATGATGCGCTTGACTACTAGATCGCTAACCTGATACACTTGGTGCTTGAATTTCTTATTGAAGGCATTGATAATGCGTTTGTGATATATCTGTCCATGGAAGATGGCTGCGAGTCATTTCTCATCGATCAGGTTTATCTGGTCAAGTTGAGTCTGGACAAATTCGTCTTTGTCTAACTCTGTGTCCTTGAGTACTCTGAGTAAGGGTATCTAAACCTCGACAGGTAGAACTACTTCCATACCATATACGAGAGAGAAAGGGGCTGCCCTTGTAGATGTTCGTACTGAAGTGCGATAACCGTGGAGAGCAAATGGAAACATCTCATGCCAATCTTCATAAGTCACTGTCATCTTCTATATGATCTTCTTAAGATTCTTGTTGAGGGCTTCCACTGTGCCATTCATCTTTGGACGGTATGGAGAGGAGTTGTGATGCTTTATCTTGAACTGCGTGCAAAGTTTGGTGATCATCTTGTAGTTGAGATTGGTACCATTATCTGTGATAATCCTTTAGGGGACGCCGTATCGGCAGATGATATTATGTTTGATGAATCGAGCCACGACATTCTTGGTAACAGATGCGAACGAGGCTAATTCTACCCACTTGGTAAAGTAATCAATAGTGACGAGGATGAAACAGTGTTCATTAGAAGCGGTAGGTTTGTTTTCTCCAATCATATCAATGCCCCACATCGCGAAAGGCCACGGGGAGGTCAGAACATTCAATGGAACTAGAGGTACATGCACTTTGTCTGCGTATATCTGGCATTTGTAACAAGATCGAGAATATCGATAAAAATCGACCTCCATAGTGGACCAATAGTAACCTGCTCTCAGAATCTTCTTCGCCATTGTATGTCCACTAGAATGAGTACCAAATGCGCCTTCGTGTAACTCTTTCATAATTTGTTCAGCTGTCTTCAAATCTACACATCGGAGTAAGGCCAAGTCATGGTTGCATTTGGCGGAGAATCTTCTTAGGAACTTCTTATCATTGACAGATACCCCTTCAGGGTATTCTTGAGCCTCAAGATACCTCTTCACTTCTTAGAACCAAGGTTTCTCCTCTAATCCTTCAGTATCAATTTCACAACAGTATGCTGGTTCGTGTAATTTTTCCATCATGATCTGAGGAGCTTCGTTGTCCCATTTGAATTTGAACATAGATGCCATGGTAGCTAACGTGTCTGCCAACTAATTCTCTTCTCGTGGGATGTGCTCGAAAGTGATTTCTTTGAAGTAGGGGATCGAGTTCAACACATGTTCTTGATATGGAATGAGATTTGGATGCTTCGTGTCCCATTCGCCCTTAACCTGATTGATCACCAAAGTTGAGTCTCCATATACTTGCAAAATCTTGATCCTTAAGCCAACAACAACTTTGATAGCCATAATGCATGCTTCGTATTCAGCCATATTGTTGGTGCAGTCGAAACAAAGTTTGGCAGTGAAAGCTGTATGGCCGCCGTTGGGAGATACAATCACCGCGCCAATACCATTTCCAAGTGCGTTAGAAGCTCCATCGAAGACCATGGTCCATCGGGATCCTGGCTCAGGTCCTTCGTCCGGTCTAGGCTCTTTGTAATCAATGACTAACATAATATCCTCGTCTAGGAACTCGAAATGCATGGACTGATAGTCATCTACAACTTGATGAGCCAAATGATCAGCTACCACACTTACTTTGATGGCCTTCTGAGTAGTATACTAGATGTCGTATTCGGTCAAGATTATTTTCCATCTTGCTGTTGTTCTGGAGAGAGCAGGTTTCTCGAATATGTATTTTATCAGATCTATCTTAGAGATCAACAAGGTAGTGTGAGTCAACATATATTGTCTTAGTCGGCGAGCAGCCCAAACCAAAGCGCTGCAAGTTTTCTCGAGATGTGAGTATCTTGTTTCACATTCGGTAAACTTTTTGCTAAGGTAGTATATTACATACTCTTTTCGACCAGACTCGTCATGTTGTCCCAACACACACCCCATTGAATTCTCTAATACTGTTAAGTACATGATGAGAGGTCTTCCTTTTACTGGTGGCATCAAGATAAGAGGTTTCTGTAGGTACTCCTTGATTTTGTCAAAAGCTTTCTAGAAATCTTCGTTCGATTTTACTACTTGATCTTTCTTCAATAACTTGAAGATTGGTTCACAAGTAGTAGTTAGATATGCAATGAATCTGGAAATTTAGTTTAGACGTCCTAGGAAACCTCTGACTTCCTTCTCAATATGGGGAGTTAGCATTTCTTGAATAGCTTTAAGCTTAGTAGGGTCAACTTCGATACCTTTACCACTGACAACGAATCCCAGGAGTTTGCCAGATCTGACTCCAAAGGTGCATTTGTTCGGATTAAGTCTCAATTTGTATTTCTTCAGTTTATCAAACAGCTTACGCAAATGATCAAGACGTTCTTCTTCGATTTGTGATTGAGCTATCATGTCGTCGACGTAAGCCTCTATCTCGTGATGGACTATATCATGGAATAAAGCCACTATAGCACACTGATATGTGGCGCCAACATTCTTAAACCCAAACGACATGACTTTGTAGCAGAAAGTGCCCCACAGCGTAATGAAAGTTGTCTTTTCCATGTCTTTGGGAGCCATCTTGATCTAATTATAACTGGAGAAACCAATCCATGAAAGAGAAAACTTTACCCTAAGCGGTGTTATCAACCAGGACTTCAATATGTGGAAGCGGAAAATCATCTTTCGGGCTCGCCTTATTCAGATCTCGGTATTCCACACACATGCGCACCTTGCCATCCTTCTTAGGTACGAGCACCACGTTCGTAACCCATTATGGATAAGAAGTAACAAATAAGAAACTGACATTGAACTGCTTCATAACTTCGACTTAATTTTCTCAGACATCTCAGGACGCATACGGCGAACCTTCTGCTTCACAGGGAGAAAACCTTCCTTCGTGGGTAATCGGTTGTAACACGGTGAACTGACTTTGTAGGATTTTGTATCGCAAATGTGCGGATAGCAAGAGTCGCCACCGACTTTTCTTTTATCCAATTAAGGGAAGGTAAAAAGTACAGAAAAAGACCTTCGTTAGATTCTGAGTAAGGGAGAAGGTTATGAAAAGGGAAGGTATTAGCACCCCTTTCCATCCGTAGTTATCTACGGGCTCTTAGTTGCTCTTAGATCACTTTAAAAATTGTGCTTTCTGTGTGTTTGACAAAAATGTTTTGAAAAAGGCATTTCGCTTTGACTTTGTAATGATTCATGTAGGAATGTATACAAAGTGTTTGGAAATGTTTTGTTTTGAAAAGAGTTTGAACTTTGACAAAAGTGTAAGGTGTGAAAAGTATTTGATAAAGCAAGCAACTAAAAGTCTTATTACCTACTTAGAATGGTCGTTTTCGTGTTATTTACGTTCCTTTAGAATAGCGCTATCCATACCATTAGTTGGTAGGTAACTCTATTCGTTGGATGTAAGCGGGACATTCGAAGGGACATCGGATGGTCATAGAAAGCAACTTGTAGGAAGTATCCTAGCACATTCGAAGGGACTATCATCATTTTTCGTAGGCGACAATCGAGGGTCAAGATCATGTATTCGGAGGTGACATCGTGGGTCTTATGATCTTTGTATCGAAGGGACTATGATGATTTGTTTGGAAGGTAACGGTGCTAGAATACCTCTACATTCGAGGGACATGACCATTTGTATTTGTAAAAGCAATGAGAGAGAATGACCCTAAGGGGTGCATGTGTGAAAGAGTGTGTTGATTTCAGGTATTTTATCTTGGCATTATGAATGAGCTATGTCCAATTTTATCTTGCCATACACGCCTAATTACTAGCAGCTTATAAGTGCGGAAATTTAAAATGCGGAAAGGTAAAGTGCGGAAAGATAAACCCTACGCTATTACATGGCTTTGGGGCGGAAAATAAAAGCCCTAATTAAAACTATTACATCCCATAAGCAATTACATTATTGAAAAAAGAAAATCGTCCGAAACGGGATAACCTGTAAAAAGATGAGAAATCGGGAAATACGAGAGAAATCGAATAAGAGGAAAATGTTAGTAAAAATGCAAAATTTTGAATGAGAAAAATATTTCATGCTGGAAATAACATTAATATGCTAAAATAATTTTTTGGGATGTTTTGGAGAAGATTTAACAATTAAAAACTAATTAAAAGTGATTAAAATGCAAAATTATGAATAAAATTAAATATGCATGCAAAATAATATTTTTTTATTTTATAAATTAAATAAACATTTCCTGGAAATAATGCAAAAAGGAAAATATTTTTTGATGTTTTTAAATGCATGATAAAAATTATTGAAAAGAAATTAAAATGCATGTAAAATATTAAATGAAATAAAATAGAAAATATGAAGTTTTGCAAACTTGTAAAAATAAGTGTCATGGCCATGGATCGAACTAGAGACCTTGCTTTCATACCCCCACGCCTTTGCCATCTGATCTGGAGCGCACGCGTGTCCTTCAATCGGAACGGATCGTTTACAAACAAGTGTCACCCTTCCATTGCCTCGTCTCCGCGCCAAACTTCGTCTTCCTCAATTTGAATTTTTGAAAATCCTGCGTCGGCCTTGGCTCGACGCTACGAGCCTGGCTAAATCAAAAATCATGTACAAGCAATATAAATAAAATCTAAGACCATGGTTCGACTGGAAACATCATTCCGAATGCAATGGTAGTGGTCTTGAGGTCCAATTTTTCCGTTTTAGAGAAACCCTAATTCGTGATCAAGAACCCTAATCATGGCATATCGTGTTTCAGGCTATGGAAATGCAATCAAATTGCCCAGAATGCTTGCAAACTTCCTACTAATCACAAAAACAACAACAAATCGTGTTAAAAATGCATGAATATGAGAAATCGATTTTGAAATATATATGAACAAACCGAATTCGGATTTCTTGATTCTTGATGGTTTTGGATGATATAAGGGTCTGGATCGATTCAGGAGGTATCAAGGAACGTGTTTGAGTGCTTAGAATCAATTGAAACGACCTAAATCCAAGGCTGCTAGTTGCTTGTATGCCACGGATTTTTTGAGCTTCAATAGGGTTTCTCCAGCCAGTTTTTCTACCCTAATTCGTGTGGCATGTGTTGTGTATATATAGTAGATGAAATTAGAGCTGATTTGAGAAAGAATCAATCATCAATCAATGCAAAACATATTTGATTTTGTACCAAATCAAATTTTCATCTTTTTGATCAATTTTCAATCAAATCTTGCCATATCCAACCAAATTTCGAAATTTGCTGGCTTTATTGAGTTGCTTGGATCTCAAGGAAGAGAGAAAAATCAAATTTGCATTTAATTTTGATTTTATACTTTATTTTTGAATTTAATTTGCATTTAAATGAATAAAATACAAATTAAATAGAAAAATAAAATAAAAATTCGTGGCATTGGGCTTGGATATTCCTAATTGCATAAGGAACAATTTTGGATGAAGAAAAAGTAAGCCCATTTGCAAAAAATTTGATTTTTGGAAGCATTTCTCTTTGTGCACTTCTTCAAAATTGCCCAACTTGTGAATGGTGTATCTTGCTCAATTTTCCACATTTTTGAGTGTTCTTAGACTTTTTAGAAAGCTCTAAGATCCCTCTAACCAACCTCTTTGGTCTCATCTCAATTGGAGTTTCCATGCTCAATATATCTTCAAAACAATAAGTTGACTTTTTGTTGACTTTGAAAAGGACCTGTAATGTTTTGATCTATATCTTCCAAATGAAGCATTTTTTTGAACATTCTTGTGAGACATGAAGTTGTAGGGAATGGAATTTCCTTCAAAACAAGAGGTGGTGGAAAAATTTCTGAGAAAGTATGAAGAAGTTATGATCAGTCAAAGTTTGGTTGACTTTTTACTAAGAAACCATAATTTAGAAAGTGTGACTTTTGAGCAAATCTTGAGTTTTCTTGATGAATCATGATCAATCCTTGATCAAATGATGAATGTAACTTCAAAATGAGGATGTTGACCAAAAATCAGGAAGTTTGACTGTATGTTGACTTTTTGTCCAATACAACTGATTTTCAACCATCTGAGCAATTGTCTGAGGAAATTTGACTTGTGAAGCTTGAAACTTGACATGGAGAGCATGATGACCATTGGAGATGTTGGAAGTCCATCTGGATCTGAGAAATGTCAAACCCTAGTTTGGGTTGATTGTTCAGGAGAGGGTTTGTCTGATCAATCCTTGAGGAATCCTTGAGCATGGATGTATGGAATGTCTTGAGAAGATGGAGGGAAAATTTTGGGGTATGACATCGGTGTACCATAATGTCGATATATAAATCTGACATATCTTCGTAAGACCAAGAAAACATCTCGATGCAATCACGCCGCATTTGGATAAATCTTTCTTTGATACTGTTCTCAAGACCCACTCCTATCATGATTTATTTTCTATCTTTGTCGGTACCTAGATTCACAACCTCGACTAGTTCTTCGTGCGACTATATAGCCCTTTCCTCTTGTTGTAGCAGTTTGGCAAGTTCTCTTGGAACTTCACAATCTTCCTCACCTTCGTCTTCGGCTTGGTAGATCAGTTTATCAAAGTCATATTTAGTAATAGCAGAGTTGTTATCGACGGGATCCAAAGTGAATGTGGATTTGCAGTTTATTACGTGGGTGTGTGTAAGAACACATAGCTTTTGAAAAGGTGATAGAGTAAAAAGAAAGACAAGGAGCACAATTTGAATGCAAAAGTCCAATAATTTATTGAATGAAATATGCGAATGACAAATAATAACCCTCACAAATGAGTCGTGCTGCCCCGGGCAAGGCACTAGGCTTAGAGTTTATTGTTCGAAGTGTAAAAGCAAAAAGCGTAAAACAGAAAAATAATTACTCTTGTCTAAAGGAGATTGGCAAAACATCCTTATTCGTCCAATTGTTGATTCCATCGTTGGGAGTTGGGAAGATCCAATTGTTGATGTCGAAGTCACCATCGTCATCTTCTATAGCATGAACTTCATTCTTGTTGATGCGGAACGGAGGTCCACCAGCACGTTCGGGGCGTATCATCTTCTGACCTTTGGAAGTGAGGCCTAAACCAGTCTTGTCAGATTTGAATGGAAAATCGGGTAGCTGACCCCAAACAGTAAAACCTCTTTCTTCTACTAAAGCTCTGGCGTCTTTTAGTGAGGCCACCTTCGGTGGAACTCTAGCAACCTTAGGAGTGACAGGAGAGTCGGCAGGCATGACTCGTTGAACTACTTCGAAAGCTTGACAGGGCGTTTCAGTAAATTCACCTTCCACTTCGATGTATCAGAATGACTGCAGATTATTTACCATATATTCTTCTTCTCCGCAAACGGTAACAATCTTCCCCTTCACTGGGTATTTCAACTTCTGGTGTCAAGTAGAGGTAACAGTACTTGCCCCATGTATCCAAGGGCGTCCGAGCAGGCAAGAATAAGCTAGACGAATGTCCATCACAAAGAAAGTAGAGTCAAAAGTGTTGGAACCGACTTTGATGGGCAGGTTGAGCTCTCCAAGTACTATTCTCTTCGAACCATCAGAAGCTCTTATGATTATGTCACTGGGTTTCATGACCACTTTTTCAGCATCAAGACGGTCGAGAGAACTCTTTGGTCGGACATTCAGAGCAGAGCCCGTATCCACCAATACGTGAGACATAGTAATGCCCCTACACCCTATATAAATGTGCAAGGCTTTGTTGTGTTTTCTTCAGGCAGGAGTGAGATCAGCATTGGAAAATCCTAAACCATTGTCTATAGTCAGGCTAGGAATACAACTTTCAAATTGGTAGCAGAAGTGTCTTGCAGTATGTGAGCATTCTTCAGAAACTTCACCAAGGCTTTAGCATAAGCCTCAGAGCATAATAACAGAGCTAACATGGATATATTGGATGGGTTTTGTCCCAACTGCTCCACTACATTGCAGTCTCTCTTCTTAATGATCTTCAGAATTTCCTCCATCTCTTGTTTGGAGGTGTCTTCAGCAACTTCCCTTGGTATTTCCGTCTGAGCAGGTTGAGTCACTTTATCTTTCCCTCGAGCCTCCGCAGTTGGTTCAATAGCAAGAACGCGAAATGGTGTAGTATTATCCTTTGGAGGAGAGATATATAGAGAAAACACTCTTCCAGTTCTGGTTACTTTGCTTGATCTGGTGATATTGTCAACATCAGGACTGATAGCTTCAACTGTATTGTCTTTAATGGTTAATGGCTCTTGTTTGACACTATAATAGTAGATTTTGTCTCCATAATTCCAAGGTATAGCTTTGTCAGAGGAATATGGAACTGATCTGGGTGAGGTAATAATTAGAGGTGCCACTCTAGGTGCAGGATCGACAGAGGTGATCCTTATTGTGTTCACATTAGCATATTCTTCGGGATAGTCATTGTCTCCCCATCCGGTTTCCTTGGTGTCTTCGATTGCAATCTTGTAGCTTTCAGGAGCGATATACTTCACCATAAAATCGTACTTTCCACTTGGCTGCCCCATGGTATCCTAGACTTTTGGTACGACTTTGCTTACATCTTCGATCTTCAGGCTTTTAGAAACATCTTCGCACAAACTTTCCAAAGACGGAGTTTCAAGAATAACACTTCTCGGTTGTCTATCAAGCGCTGAACACCTCTCTTCAACCAGGCACATCCATTGGGTTCGGATGCACAATAAAGACAACTGTCAAAACATCCTGGAAATAAGCCATCTTGTAGCAAATCCTTTTTGACAGTCATCAAGGGAATAGTCAATTTGTCTACAGCAAAGACATATGAGTTATTGTCAATGGCGTTGGTACTCTTGCCATGATCGGGCATATGTGCGTTGATCACATTCGGAGTTCCAACAGGAGGGTCGAATTCAATTTCCCAGGCTTCAATCATGTCTTGGATCTTGTTCTTCAGAGCCCAAAAGTTGTTGGTGTCGTGCCCTGGGCTATTGGAGTGGTATGCACACCTTGCATTGGGATTGTATTTCGGAGAAGACGTGTTTACGTGCTGAGGAGGATCCCTCAAAGTAATTAGCTCTACTTTCAACATGTGTTGTAATGCTTGAGATAATGGCATGTTGATCTTCATAATGCTTGAGACAATGGCATGTTGATCTCTTCGCAGCATTTGAAGATGTTTCGACTTGCATCTTTCCGCTCTTGATTCCATCTTCAATATGTTCGCCTGTAAATATCAGCTCAGTGAATTCGGCTGAAGAGTTTCCAATCAGATGATTGAAGAATGAGCCTGTAAGCATTCCCATGAACATGTCAACCAATTCCCTATTAGATAAGGGTGGATAGACTCTGCCTGCTAGATCTCTCCATTTCAGGGCGTACTCTTTGAATTTCTCGTCACGGTCCATAGGCATACTCTGTAGTTGCATACGGGTTAGTGCCAATTCAGCATTATACTGGTACTATTTGTAGAAAGCATCTGCCAAATAATTCCAAGTACGAATGTGAGTATTCTCTAGCTGATAATATCATTCTCAATGTGCTCCGTATAAACTCTCTTGAAAGAAATGCATCCACAATTTCCTGTCAGTAGTGTGGGGTTGAATCTTCTGAATATAGGACTTCAGATGAATTTTTGGATAGAAAACGCCATCATATTTGGAAAAATTAGGAACTTTGAACTTACGGGGAATGACCACTCAAGGAACCAGGCTTAAATCATCAAAATTCAACCCTGACATTTTCATATTTTCCATAGCATTCAGACGGTCTTCAATTTTCTTATACTTCTCATTGTCAGGAGGGTACTGCTAGCTCATATTTTCTTCTTCCTCTTCTTCTTGAGACCCATGATGACTTCCTTCATCGGCCTTGACGCTTTCTTCAGTTTCGCCGCTCTTGACTGAGAACTTAAGTTGTCTGACTACTTTCACCGAACCTCTGTACCTTTTCCCCATGTTGAGAATACCAATTGAAATTCCTGGTATGACAGACTCAGGATGTCGAATGAGATGTTAAAACATCTGATCTGACATTAAGTACTGCACAGGTAGAAGAGGCTGACCTTTATAATTTCTGTACTACACTAGATAATTATACGATCATACCAGAACCTGTAACACCATCAAATTATGCAAGTTCTGATCTAATGAAGTTCTGAACAGTTAAGGTTAATAAGAACAACCTGATGTCATCATACAAATAGCCAATGCAGAAAGTAAATAACACACAGAATTGTTCACCCAGTTCGGTTCAACAAACCTACATCTGGGGGCTACCAAGCCAGGGATAAAGTTCACTATTAGCAGTATCAATTCAAAGACCCTACAGCCAACACACCCGTTGACAGCCTTCTCACTTAATCACTACCCAATGATCCTTTTACCTAAGTCCTACTTAGATATGAGTTCCTACTCACTCCCCCTCAATCACACCCCGTGTGATTACTTACCACAGAACAAAACTGTTCAGAAGTTACACTTCAATTACACAACTTGATCTTGCTTAAAAGCTTCAATCAAGTACAATACATACATCCTCTTACCTACAGGTTTCAAGGAGTATGGTGACCATCCCACAGCCCGGGTGGTTCACTACAACTAGCCCTAATTATCACATCTTTAATTCTCTTTTGGCTTGCCTCCAACTAGGTTACAATGCTTCTATTTATAACCTTTTACCCAACTGGATTTGGGCCTTTTTGTGACAGCATAGCAGCTTTAACAACCTGCATAAAATAAGCAGAAAACTTCTGCTACAAGTTAGGTCTTCAATCTAGCTTTTCTCCTCATTCTTAGCTTCTGATTGAATTTTCTAGGGCTCCACACATGCCTTCAATTTTGCGCTACTTATGCATTCTATTATGCGTAATATTCGCATAACCGAAAAGTAATGACTTGACAGTTCAGTAGCATGATGTCTGATAGGATGTCATGACATCTCTCGTGACATGTTGTTCCAGATGTTGATTTAATTCAACACAACATGTTTAGGCATTACAATAGGATTTTTCAGGCTGTTCACTATCCTATTGTACATTACATTATTGTTGTTATTATTTGTTTTACAAGAATTGAGCCAATCCTAAACAAAGGCACTTACAATCTCCCCCTTTGGCAAATTTTGGCTAAAACAAATAAACCTCACTATTTAGTGATTACAACAATAAACAAAACAGTAAAAGTGTTCAGGATACCATTGTAGGATGTCTTGATATTGATCTTGACATCTTTATGTGTAACCAACACTAACTATCCAGGACCTCACCTTTTCAGGAGTTGATGCGGAGTTGATGCACATGAGGAAGAAGATGCATCTCATTCCTTTTAGTCCACGAACCATTTCTTGTCACTGGAGGTGGAGAAAGAGGTCCATGGGAGATAAACTATCCTTTCAGGGGCATCCGATAACCCTTAAGGAGTTTCCAGAATATCTCCCTTGTAACTCAGAACACAGGTCACAACTGTGTTCATAACTCAGATCACAAGTCACAAAAACAATCACAGAATTTGAATTTCTGTTGAATTTGAGACAGACCATTGTGATCACAATTTTGAGTAGCTGCGATAAGGACAACAGCAGCAACACTCAGCAACACTCCTTTCTCCCCCTTTTTGGCCAAAAATTGACAAAGAAAGCCCTCACAAAACCAGATCCAAGAACAGTTTTCCCAGATCCGTACACACCCCATGATGGTTGTGAAAAAAGTGTGACAGGAGGTTATATAGGGAGATAACAGGTTCAAGAAGATGGCATTAATAAATCTTGGTCAAGGATAGTCATAGTTGAATGCCTTTAATACCTCCAGTTGTTTCATCCACGAACCCCCAATACATGCATTTGGGTCAAGGCAATTCTTGAATAAAATCAGCTTTTGACCGGCTTTTAAGGCTGAAGATTTATTCCTTATGGGAAACAGAATGCCAAATATAGCTCCTGGATATCCACAACCACGTGGTTAAGTTATTTTCCACGTATTCTTCTTGATTCTCTCAAGGGTGCAATGTCTTCGGTAATGTCATGACATTCAGTTAGACATTACCTTACAGTCTTCATTTTCTTCTCACATTCAGACAAAGAGAAGGACACTTTAAACAACTAGTAGCAAGAGACTAGTAGCATTAAGCATGGCCATCAATCATGCTTCCTTGAGTGTTGCAGAGATCCAACACAATTACTTTCTTCCTTTTTCCAGACAGCAAAAGAAGGAAGGAAAGAATGAACCAGAAGACTCCAAAATGCTCCACAAGACATCACAAAATAGCTCAAATACACAAGATTTAGATGCCACTTCTATTTCTTGTAGTAGAAGAAACCCCTTGTACATATGCTGAATATACCAGATTCCTTAATCTGACTTTCTTCTTCTGATCTACCTTTCACTAGTAGTTGCTAGTACTAGTGAAGTCTTTAAATAGCATTTCGATTTGCCGACCATGTTGCTATTAATAAGATCTGAATCTTCCAAATTGCTCTAAAAGGATCAAAACTGCCACTTATGATACTTTCAAAGAACTCTGAGATTTTCTTCTTAAACTCAGACAGATAGCAAGAGCAATTTTTCAATCACCTGATGTTGAGATATTATCCATGACTTCACCTAGAAGTTCACAATGTCATAGTATCAGAACACAAAAATCAGCATATCCATGTCCTCTTCTGACTTCTGATCTTCATATTAAAGTCCAACATTCTTTTCTTAGACATATACAAAGTCTCCCGTCAATGTATTTTGTCAGAAGTGGAAAACACAACACTCATTGACTCTCCTTGTCATGGATAGTCAAGCAATAGTGTGGGAATAGACACTAACTACTAGCTCTGAGGTGATTACTCCAAGTACCCTGAGCTAGTCTTAAAATAGCAAAGACATCTCTGAATTATGCCCTTGCTCTTCCACACTTACTTAGACATGATTCTCTGGATGACTGAGAAGTCATGTAACCATTGTCTGAAACCAATCTCCAACCTTCTTAGTGTGCTTACAAGCTTTACTAAGATTCAGACTCTCTAACAAATCCAGAAGGATTATCCTTTAATCAAAAAGTTGATCATATCATCCTTCTGCATATTACATTTACTAGTAGTAGCTGATACTAGTAAATTCTTCAGACAAAAATAGTAGTTATGCATTGTTGAGCATACTACTCTTAAACACAAGTAGAATCTTCTTATTCTAAACCAAAGATATAACTGCCACTTCTGAATGAGGCGTTTGAATATTAAGATTCATAGTCCCAAGTCTCTGCCACAGACTTCTAACAATAATGATGTTACAACATCATCTGTGATATCAGTACCTATCTGCTTGAGTTCTGAAGTTAACAACCAGTGGATCTATTATCATCCATGCCCTTGTATTTCCCCATACGAAAGGGATGATCTTCATCTTCAGCAATAGTTACACACCAGAATACCCTAGAGAGAAATAAACTCTCTACCATGCTCTGAAAAACAGGTTCAGAATACAGCCTTGCATGCATATTAAACAAACACTTAGTCTCCCATCAAAGTGTTTGTATATATCTTTATGCAAGATCCTAATAAATACTTAGTCTCCCGTCAAAGTATTCATTATTAGTTAGATTATGCCACCTTCTCAAGGTAGGATAATTATTCTAACAATCTTCTGCTCCATACTTGAAGAACCAGCTGATCCTTACAAACTTCCTTTGCTGAAGAGACAACTCATTTGAGATGATGTTGCAACATCAGATCTGACATTGATCTCAAACACATGAGCCTGGCTCATACTATGGTTTTGGATGAACATCCATAGTAATTCAAGCACACTTTCTTGTAGGGGATACAAGAGTACACCAGAAGCTGATCACCCTTCATGATCAGATTCACAATACCCATAAATACATGCAGCAACTCGCATGTAACATTTTCACCTTGTCTGCTTCTTCTACCCTTGATCAGAAGGCTAGGGTTATTCTTGACATACTCCTGTAGACAAGTGCATACCCAACTGTGAGGACACCACATAAATGAACTCAAGTAGGAAGAGAAACTTCTCATAAAAAAAAATCAGGGAACCATGATCTTTCGATAATAACTCCTCCTTGCTTCACACAATTAATAAGTTCATCCTAGGTGAATTGGATGACTTTCCAAGGTGCAGACACCAACTATTGGACATTGGTTGACACAATTCCAATGCAAAAAAAATTCCATGGATGATTTTTCATCAGAAGCAGGAGTTCTATGCTCATATAGACTTGACAAGAGATACCAAGCCTATATGAGATTCATCACTAGACATATTGAGATACCAGATTCTCAATACCAGGATGTCAAGACATTTTGTATGACATGTCTTCAAAGATCTTCAGGTTAAGGACTCCCCCTGAATATCAGCTCAGATCCTTTTAGAGAATCATGAGAATTCTCCAATAAATGCTGCAGTTTATGAGATTGTCAGTCAACATCTGGCGTAATCCTATCCTCCTTGGAAACCACAAAGATCATGAGAAATAAACTCAAGCATCTTATGGGACAGATCGATTGATCACACTACAGCCTCTGAACAGAATGTTATCCATTAACTTTTTTTTATGGACACATTGTTGAGCTCTTCACTTCAGACACATAGTAAGCACTCTTTATTTGGAATTTGCCACAGGTTCCAAATTTAGAATCCTTAGTTTGCTTGCTACACAAGTTTCAGATTGCCACACTCTGTCACTTGTACTAGAATAAACTTTATTATCAATCATGAGAATGTCCAATTTAACAAGATCTCATCTGTCTCTTCTCAAGATCTGGTGTCTTCAAAAGTTGTGATGTTGTACATCCCTTTTCATCACATACTTTAAAACTCTTGATTCTGATTTCCACATAAATAATCAGCTCCCATCAGTTAGTCAGTTAGAATTATCTACTCACACTAGATAATGTTGACTGATCACTTCTTCACACTTACCAAGCATATTTACTTGGCTGAAGTCACAAAGATGATGTTCCAACATCAGATAAGACATCATCCATCACTTGAGGGAAAACATGGAAATCACAACTAACAACAGTTGTTCAAGTATCTAAACAAATCATAATGATTTGCTTCAAAGGAAATATGTTCTATGGACATGAACAGAGTTCCTCAATTCTGGTTCCTTTGATCAGAAGGATCTTCCAGACAAGAGCTTATCTTGCTTTCACATACAGGGATTGCTGAAGATACCTTTATAAGTCCCTTTAAGTACATTGAGCTCAGCTACTATACTCCCATAAGCTTTGGTCAGAAATAAACTGACACTGGAGTAGATAACCTGTTGATCGTGTCCTGACCAACTAATACAAAACAGATGTCTCCTCTTCCAGATCAGGAGTAGGTTCTAAACATATGTACTCACACTACATGTGTTTAGCACCCAGAATCATCTGTTCTTCAATTTGAAACCGTATAATGTTCTAACATCCTTAAGAACATCAGTTCCATCTCCTTGAAACACATCATCCTTGATGATCTTCAAGGTCTTCAAAACAACTTGCAGATGAATATGAGAATCATTGATCAATTGATACTCATCAACACTATTAATAAATGCCTTTATGAGTGGACTTGAGAAAATCTCAAGTATCTTTGACAATATTGATAGGTTGTAAAGTCTGCTAAAAATTCTGTTGAAACAAAACAATAACCCTAGAGTTCTTCTTTCACTTTAAGGGTTGTATCAGAAGCTATGCAGCGGAATAGCCATACTTCAACAGAACTTGCACAATGCTTACTCCATATTGTAAGCATGACACATAAAGATTGAAAGTAAATCAATCCTACAAATTGTTTGCTTCTTCACCAAGCAACATCCTAGACCCAACTCTGAAGCCCTGTCATATAGAAGCTTTTTAAACACAAAGGATACCTTATCAATATCTTCACTCCCGCATGAAGGTTCTGATAATTTTCTTCTCTGTGCTGGAAAAGAGTTGAACAATGCACTCCAAAATCTTCACTCCCGCATGAAGTCTTTGAATTTGTTCAAACACTTTCATCTTCTTTTAGCATAGCTGATCAGGTTGGTCTAGATTTTTCCCAAATTGGTCCATCCTCCACTTCTAGGACCAATCAATATGAACACTACTTTGTTCAAACAATCTTCTACCTTGTACACAACCAGAAAATATCCCCCATGGATCTCATCCAGAAACAGACAGGATGCCTGCTCTGATACCAATTGAAATTCCTGGTATGACAGACTCAGGATGTCGAATGAGATGTTAAGACATCTGATCTGACATTAAGTACTGCACAGGTAGAAGAGGCTGACCTTTATAATTTCTGTACTACACCAGATAATTATACGATCATACCAGAACCTGTAACACCATCAAATTATGCAAGTTCTGATCTAATGAAGTTCTGAACAGTTAAGGTTAATAAGAACAACCTGATGTCATCATACAAATAGCCAATGCAGAAAGTAAATAACACACAGAATTGTTCACCTAGTTCGGTTCAACAAACCTACATCTGGGGGCTACCAAGCCAGGGATAAAGTTCACTATTAGCAGTATCAATTCAAAGACCCTACAGCCAACACACCCGTTGACAGCCTTCTCACTTAATCACTACCCAATGATCCTTTTACCTAAGTCCTACTTAGATATGAGTTCCTACTCACTCCCCCTCAATCACACCCCGTGTGATTACTTACCACAGAACAAAACTGTTCAGAAGTTACACTTCAATTACACAACTTGATCTTGCTTAAAAGCTTCAATCAAGTACAATACATACATCCTCTTACCTACAGGTTTCAAGGAGTATGGTGACCATCCCACAGCCCGGGTGGTTCACTACAACTAGCCCTAATTATCACATCTTTAATTCTCTTTTGGCTTACCTCCAACTAGGTTACAATGCTTCTATTTATAACCTTTTACCCAACTGGATTTGGGCCTTTTTGTGACAGCATAGCAGCTTTAACAACCTGCATAAAATAAGCAGAAAACTTCTGCTACAAGTTAGGTCTTCAATCTAGCTTTTCTCCTCATTCTTAGCTTCTGATTGAATTTTCTAGGGCTCCACATATGCCTTCAATTTTGCGCTACTTATTATGCATTCTATTATGCAGAATATTCTGCATAACTTCAGGAACAGAACTGTAACAGACTTGACAGTTCAGTAGCATGATGTCTGATAGGATGTCATGACATCTCTCGTGACATGTTGTTCCAGATGTTGATTTAATTCAACACAACATGTTTAGGCATTACAATAGGATTTTTCAGGCTGTTCACTATCCTATTGTACATTACATTATTGTTGTTATTATTTGTTTTACAAGAATTGAGCCAATCCTAAACAAAGGCACTTACACCAATGATCTTCTTCTTTTCTTCTTGACAATGAGCTCTTCCAGATCTTTCTGTCTTTGGGCCAAGTTGGTGAACATCTTTTGGAACTAAGCGTTCTGAGCCTGGAGATCTTTGACAGTTTGTTCGAGAGCCATTTTTGCTTAAATAAACAGTGAGAGAATAAAAACACTGGTCTTCGGAGTACCTGTTATGAAATGATATGCTATGATGTGCAATGTTATGCAATGCAATGTTTTCAAGGACCTTAGGAATTTAAATTTGGTAAACAAGCAAGAACAAACTTTTTATTAGTCTGATTAGCAATACAAAAAGAAAGTTCAAGTACAAAAATAAAATTCCTAGTGCTTAGGCCTCCATGGACGCTTCCTTTTTGTGTTGGCATAGGTATTAATGTTATGTTCCTTGTGAAGTTGCTTCGTCATCTCTAATACTCTTTTCTCGCTCGCATAGCACTGAGCTTCAAATGTATCCCTTTCTTCTTTGAGTTGAATCCATGATCTCTTTAATTCTTTGAAATTAGTAGGCATGTCTGGATGGAGAATAATATAAGATTCGTCGCCTTCGGCAATAGGTTCCATAATTACTAGTAGGATATCAACATATGGCATCATGAGGTTTTGAGCGCGAGCCTGCACCCATTTAAGGTAAGGTTCCCAAGGAATAGAATTTTTATGCCCCAAGGTCTTGGTATCAATTTTCTTCACCATACCATGCATAAAACTTCAACAGTAATCTTAGAGATCATCGTCGTAGTCAAACACAATGCCTTAAATAAGTATATCATGAGGACCGTGTCTTCGAGCATAACCATACTGTCGTAAAGCTAGAGAAGGGTTATTAGTGATACCTCCCCTTATGCCAAGGAGTGGTGGAATTCTCCACAACACTCAATGAAAGTGAAGTCCTTTTGAGAGTAGAGACACCAATAAATATCTGAATGAGAGAGTGACATCAACCTTTGAGACCACTTCAAACCTTGTTCATTCTCCATCACTAATCGAGGAAGGTGCGAAATAAACCTCCTGGATAATAACGGTATGAAACACATGAGAGTCCCTTGTCTCTTCATAGTACAAGTGTAAAGAGAATGCAGAATATCTCCGAGAAAAGTAGCCACAGGATTATGAGTGAGGAAAATCTTGATCGCGTTCACGTCTATGAATTGATCTAGATTAGGAAATAGCATTAAACCATAGGTTAGCAAAACCAAATGTCTTCAAAAGCGTGGAAACTCATAGCCTTTAAGATTTCTCGAGCTTTCTTTATCATAAACTTAGCAAGCAAACCCTTAACTCCACTTCTTGTCTCTCAATTGTCTTCAATGTCTGACCGCTTTAGATGTAACGTTGATGCGATGTCTTCATACCTCAGAACTTTTTTTGAACAGGTGAAAGATATTTGATCAAGAATAGGTATCCCAAGTAGCTTAGAGAACTCTTCCATTGTAGGTACCAACTAATAGTCTAGGAAGGTAAAGCAATGATGCTTCGGATCAAAGAACTGGAATACGACGCTCATCATATCCTTTAAAACCGGAGGTAACCAAGTCGAGTAGATAACCATGTCTATTGATGAACTGAACATGATCGGAATTTGTGAGACTAACTCCTTGAGTTGAGAAGATATACCCACAAAGTTGATTCAAATAGTCTTCCTGGAAGCCATAATCCTACAACACAAAACAAAAGTAAATCCCTAGGTCCTTGAAATGGTTAGAAATGTTATGATGATATGATGTTATGATGTCATGATGTCATGTCTGAATAGAAAGCACAAGAAATTCACACAATAGCCCAATGTTTAAGGCTTACATGAGGTATAGGTGTCTACCCTACCGGAGTTTAAGTTGGTTCAACCTGTCCTACAAAGATAACTGGGTTCTAGGAATCTCATATCACAGATCTTTCTCGCAGGCTTTATTTCAGTACGACTACCAAATGGTCGACCGAAACATCCCGAAAGTAGAATCTCAATGAGCGTAGCATCGAGTATCAACCAACCTCAATCTGCACCAAAGCCGGCTATCTCACTATCTTATAATGGCCAAGATGGGTCAATTAGGGTTCTAAAAGTTTAGTTAGTGCTTGATGACACCACGCAGATGCCAAATATTTCCTCGACTGAACATGAGGAACATCAGAACATCCAAAGTGTCGCACTAACTGTAGCCATCATTTTAACTGTTACGGTCTACACCAGAAAATCATGATGATCTATTGATACTTACCTAAGGAAACCTGGATCCGGGTGTAGGATCCCCCACAAATAAAATACCCAAACAACCTTTAAAATTAAAGCAGACAAAGAAGACAGAAAGCAATAAAAGTGATCTATAGCCCTAAGGTAACCTCTCTTTAGGTAGTATCCCCAGCAGAGTCGCCAGTTCTGTAACACGGTGGAAGAACTGACTTGTTTATTTTGCATTTTATTGCAAATGTTACGGATAACAAGAGTCGCCACCGACTTTTCTTTTATCCAAAAAAGGGAAGGTGAAAAGAGCAGGAAAAGACCTTCGTTAGATTCTGAGTACGGGAAGTAATTATGAAAAGGGAAGGTATTAGCACCCTTTCATCCGTAGTTATCTATGGGCTCTTAATTGCTTAGCTCACTTTTGAAAACTTGCTTTCTATGTTTGTGTGGTTTGAAAAGTATTTTTGAAAAGTATTTGAAAAATATTTCGCTTTGACTTCGTAATGATTCTCGTTGGAATGTATACGAAATGTTTGGAAATATTTGTTTGGAAAATGTTTAAAGCTTTGTAATGATTCTCGCTGGAATGTATACAAAGTGTTTGTTTGAAAGATAGTTTGAAAATAAGTGTGAGGTGTGAAAAGTATTTTGATTGATTGGAGCAAGCAATAGAGTCTTATTTACCTACTCAGAATGGTCGTTTCTTGCTATTTTTCTTCTCCTTTAGGATAACGTTATCTATACCATTAGTTGGTAGGTAACTCTATCCGTTGGATGTGAAGGGAAAATTGTAGGGTCATCGTATTGTCATTGAAGGCAACATTGTAAGGTTACCTTAGCAATTAAAAGGGATGATCATCACTTGTTCGTAGGCAACAACCGAGGGACGAGATCATATATTCGTAGCAACATCGAGGGTCGTCGAGGGACTATGATCTTTCTGATGATTTTATTTATTGGCAACTTTGTTAATGGTATCCCTACATTCGAGGGACATGACCATTGTATTCGAAAGGCAACAAGAGAAGATACCCTAAGGGAAAGCAAGTGTGATAGAGTGTGTTAAGTTCAGATATTTATCGTGAATTAGGGTTATTCTAAGATTGATTTTAATCTTGCTATACAAACCCTAGTTATCCTACATCTAAGCAGTTAAATATTTGCAGAAAAATAAAGTGCGGAAATTAAATGCGGAAAATAAACCTACGCTATTACAAGGCTTTAGGGCACATACCTAATATAGGTGCGGAAAGTAAAGGCAGAAAATAAATCTACGCTATTCTGAAAATCCTTTAAAACAAACACACGACAAGGGATCGTCTTCCCCAATTTAAATTTTTTGGGAGTTTACCCACGGCTTTTCCGTGGGTAAGGTTATAGCGACGAACATGTTTGTAGCTATATCCTTGCAATTTTCAAAAATTCAGTACAAGCAATATAAATTCATGGTGAGGGCATGAATCGATCCGGTTTGACTTTGTGAGCACGATGGTACCATTGGTTTCTTCCAATTTTACCTATTTTGAGAACCCCCAAACTGGAGCTCACGAACCCTAGCAATTGGATATGGCTAAATTTGCGTCTAAAATTCAATTAACCAATCCAGAAAGCTTGCAAACATCATTCTAAGCATGAATATACAATCGAAACATGTTAATGATGCATAAATTTGAAAATTCGATTATTGAAAAAGATGTGCAAACCGTGATTCAGATTTCATGTTGCTGGATGTTTTACTGGCTTGTGAATGGCTAAAATCGATCAGAGAACACCAAGGAACGTGATGGAATGCTTGGAACGGCCTGAAATGATCCAAAACTCTGACTGCTAGTTGCTTGCAAGTCACAAATTTTTGAGCTTTGTTTAGGGTTCTTGGCTGCAAATTCTCGTCTCCTTATGATCTGAACATGTTAAGTACTTATAGAGGATGGAAAATAGGTCAAGAGATGTGAAGAAAATATATTGCATTGAATGGAAAATATTTGATTTTTCAATCTTTCAAATTTGCATCCAAAGCTTCCAATTTTGTCTCAATCTCATGCCAATCAAATATCTTCGAAATTGAAAGCTCTTATTAGTATCTTGGACATCAAGAATGCTGAGTAATAGGCCTTGCACTTATTGATTTGATTTTTTCATTTTATTTTAATTAAAATAGGATTTAAATGAATAAATTCTAAAATAAATAAAAGAAAAGAAAATAAAGGGAGGCTTGCAAATGGACTTAGGAGTCATGGATGATCTTAGGAACAAGTTTGGATCACAAAAACTTAGGCCCATTTAGAAGAAATTTGATTTTGTTAAGTATTTCTCTTCATGCACTTCTTCAAATTTCCCAAACTTGTACAAGTTGTATTTTGCTCAATTTTCAACATTTTGAAGTGTTCTTGGACTTTTTAGAAAGCTAAATATGTCCTCTAAACACTACTTTTGGTTTCTTATTCATTGAAGCTTCCATGTTTATTTACACTTCTTTTGAAAAAGATGACCTTTTGTTGACTTTTAGAAAGACCTATAATGTTTTGATCCATAACTCTCAAATGAAGCATTTTTGGCCAAAGCTTGTGAGTCACAAAGTTGTAGAGAATTGAATTCTTTTCAAATGAGCTTTGGTGGAAAAATTTATGATAAAGTATGTGAAAGTTATGCTTGGTCAAAGTTCTATTTACTTTTTGTCAAAAAAACCCTAATTTAAAACATTGACTTTTGATCAAATCTTAAGTTTTCTTGGTGAATTATGATCAACCTTTGATCAAATGATGAATGTGACTTCAAAATCTTGATATTTACCAAAAATGATGAAGTTTGACTATATGTTGACCATAGTTGACTTTTTGTCCAATACAATTGATTTTCAACCATCTGAGCAATTGACTGAGAAAACTTGAGCTGTGAGGCTTGAAACTTGACACGGTGATACCTTGAGACATATGAGGATGTATGATGATCACTTGCAGCAATAGAAACCATCTTTGACTTGAGACAATAAAAACCCTAGTTGTGGGTTGATTGCTTAGGAGAGGGTTCATCTGGCAAACCCTTGAGAAATTCTGGAGTATGGAGATGTGGATCGATTTGAGAAATAATAGGGAAAATTTTGGGGTATAATAGTACCATATTACAAAATATGTGAGAACTCAGGTTAAACCTATTGTGGGGTCGAAATAGGTAGCTGGTGAAGATGGAAAGTTGGTAAAGTCTGGTGTTATTGTGGATAAAATCACGGCTGCATGGAATGTAATTGTAAATGCATCTACAAAAGAGATGTATGTTGATGTTGTTTTACAATTTTGAGTTGTTTGTGTGAAATATCTGAATCTTTTGAAATATATGGAGAGCACAATACTTGATCAGGTGAAGGAGAAATTTATTTGCGCATGGACTGATCAGGTTTTGCACCTCGGTCATACAACATCAAACCGAGTAGAATCTGCGCATGCTTGTCTCAAGAATTGGTTGGTAAATAGCAAGGGCGATTTGATTACGGGTTTGGAAGCTGTGAACCATATGATTCTAAACCAGCATAATGAGATACAAACGACATTTGGTCGCAGTATCACGGTGTTAGAACACAGGTCCAAGGAGGATATGTTATATTCTCAATTGGTCGGTAACATCTCTCGGGTGACGCTTAATTATATTTTTATGAGGCAAAAAGTGCTTCAAATGTGGGTAATGACACCTTAAAGTGAGGGTGCACTATTGTGTAAACATACGGTCTCCCTTGTGCTTGTGTCATAGCCAAGAAGATGAGTGGTAATGTCCTGATACGTATGTACGAGGTCTCTAGTCATTGGAAGATACATAGTTTTGACGATGATGGGAAAATGAAAACTGATAAATCAAATATCTTCATCTTTACCGAGTGGGAAGCGATACAAGCGAGATTTTTGAGAGCCGATGACGCCACCAGACTCCACATCAAAGAAGAGTTGAGGAAGATTGCATTTCTGGAGACCACGAATTTGAAACCACCCTCCCAACTAGTAAAAACAAAAGGTGCACCGAAGAATTTGAAACCTACATCGGGCGAGAATTCTACTACGATGAGTCATTCGTATTATAAACATGTTGACAAAGTATTTCCCAACTCACCTACACTGAAATCTCAAAAATATGCTTCCAAAGGTGCCCGTATTAACAAACCACCGCCTTCACCGACTCCATCAAAGATACCATTCATTGATCAAATTTCGATTTTCATGCACAAATACGTTGAAAGGATCGTCAATATGGATGGTGACGGTAATTGTGGCTTTCGAGTTGTTTCTTGTTTGCTAGGTAGCTGTGAAGAGTATTATAATACTGTGCGAGATACTCTGATCATAGAGTTGAGGAAACACATAGAGTTGTACAGACCTGTGTTAGGGAGTAAAGAAAAGGTTGAGGAAATACATCACGCACTAGTACCTGCTAAGGTTGAATGTGCAGTGGAGGACAAATTGATGTGCTTCCCAGAAATGAGTCATCTCATAGCAAGCGTGTATGACAGGGTGTGTATTAATCTGACCCGGTACGATTTTTCATAGACTTATTTTCCTCTGCGCACTGCTCCTAGGCCAAATTCCAGTGATCGTATCATTTGTGTTGGGTGGATTTCAAATCTACGGCATTTAGTTCAAGTCTACTTGAAACTAGGATGCCTTATACAACCGACATCACCAGAGTGGGCGCTTTATTTCACAAAACCATCAGAGACATGGCCAAACAAATTCATGGGAATGATGCAAGAATACAACAATTTGAGGGAAATAGATATAGAAATAAATAGGGAAAAGTATAAAGGGGTGCCACCACTGGATTTATCCGACGACACTATTTTCGGCTCTTTCAAGTAGTATAGGTAGCATTGTAATGATAACTTCATTTTGATAATGTATTATGATGTGGAAATATACTCATTTTTGTAATTTGACCAGTTGCAAAAAAATTGAATATATGAGATTTTGTGTTATACTTGTTGTTTCTGTTCTGTTTCTGGTTTTTCAAATCCAAACCATTTACCGAAAGTAAACTTCCGATTTGGTTAAGCTGGAAACCGAAATTTAATTTCCGGTTTTATCATTGACACAAAGATAGGATTTCTATGGTCCATGTTTACATCCTTATACTATAAAAATACCTCTCATCTTATATTTCTTCCTACGACAACACATAAAACCAGATATGGACATGAAATTAGACATCACATGGATTGTTGGAGTTGTTCATTTTCCTTGCGACATATTGTCTCGCGAATTCAAGATCACGATGTACACTCCAATTGAAGAGGTACGTGAAATTTAGTAGGAAATTGCTCCTTACGACGACGGTCGAAAGGTAGAGAAGATCGAGTACCGCTCGCCATTGATTGACAATGAAGGGAATCTTCAGTTTATGATCCGTAAACTGAAGAACGACACCGATTTACGGGCTATGTGGTCAGCTTATCGAAATTTTCAAGAGAAAGTTCCAATCGAGCTAGATGTTACTTTATCAAGAATCGTCGATGACATCATGAGGATATTGCAACATCCACCAGGATATTGATTTATGATTAACTTTCGGTTTGTATTTGCTAAGTTTATGTATCTCTATGTTAGACAATGAAATGAAGTTTTCTAGTTTTCTATTATAAATTAAACTGGAAATATAGTTACAGTACAGAACGAAACTTAATATCCGATTTGGTGTAAATTTTATCAGATGGTGGTGCGCACCAGAAGTATATTTTCGGTTTTCAGGGGCAATATGAGAAATTCGTGCGGGTGGGTAAAAAAGTCATAGGGTGCAATAAGAAATTCACCCAATTTAAACCCTATTTCTTGTGTTTCTCACACCTTCAAAAAATTTTTAAGATTGATGTTCAAATCTTATTCTTTATATTCAGCGGGTTCGATCGAACTAACTCTCTGTTATATCTTATTCTCTTATTCTCTTTTATATTTGGCTGAATTCCCCAAATTTTTTTTTCCAATATAATTCACTTGTTTATAAAAATAAATAAAAAACACATTTTTGGGCTTTAACCTAGAGCCCAACTTCATGAATCTTGAACTACGTTGCTGATGAAACTTTAGTTAACTTTTCATTAACACAACCAATTTTAGAGATAAAATTCCCTGTTGTGACTTGTGTGAGTATACAATGATTATATTTATCCGGAAGAAAGTTATTTTGAATTGAGAGCATATCTAGCAGATGATGACTTCTATCGACCACTTTATCATCTAAATCATTTACCAACCTCGTTCCTATTTCCCAATCTCACTTTGCATTATTACATGTCATCATTTTCCAACTATTCTATTCGTTTATTAGTTTCTTTTTGAATCATTATCATTTGAGAATTAGTCGAATGACCCATATATACAGTATATTTTTAACGGCTCCAATAGATATGTAAATAACAAGAGCTAGAGCAAGGTATTTACAAAAGGATAGCGGATCTGTAGTTAGGTTTCTACATATTCAATCCTTCATGACATTAGTAACGGTTTGATTAAGATTAGATAATTGAGATTTAAATTTGATATTTTAAATTATAAAATTTCATTAAAATCTATCTTTTTAACTGTTAAATTCAAATAATTATCCCATTTAAATATTTCTTACTTAAGCTAAACTTTTATTTTACATTCGTCATTGGATTAAAAAATTAATCTAACAATAAAATATAAGGGATAAATGAAAACATTAGGAGACAAGAGTTATTAAGTAGATTTGTTACGTTCTTAAGCTTACAAAATTTCTGTGAGATATTGGATAGAATATTATTGGATCGAAAAATAGTTTTGTGGTTCAACAAGTTCGATAGAAATTAGCATACAGTCGAATGTCCTCACATGCTAGTGTCGAAGTAGTCGAAGTATAGTCAAATATGCATTTGTCAAAAATGCTAGGGTTGTTAGCATGTCAAATGTAGTCTGTTTATTATGTCTAATTGTTTAAGTTAGCTTGTAATGGAAATTTATGGGGAAAAATCATTAGTTTAATATGTTAGGATTATTATAAATAACATATTAGTCTCTAATCATTGCATATTGCAAAACTAAATTTAGGGTGAGAGATATTATTTGTTATTTTGTAACACTTATAATCTTATTTCAAAGAGCAGTTAATAACCCAAGTTCATGTGTTCCTCTTGATTTCCTGATTCCTACCTCAATGGTTTCTTATCGTCAAGGAAACCTTTTATACTTTGTTCTTGGTATCATTTTTCACAACAAATTGGTGCGGTGAGCGTGGAGGAGATACCTTCTACAAAGTATGTGATTGAAAATTTCACCGGAGTGAATTATTTCGGTCTGTGGCTCTTGAAGGTTAAAGTCTTACTGGTTCAGCAGGATTGTTTAGAAGAGTTGAAGGAAGTCGCGTCCATGGATGTTGCATTAACAGAAAAAGAAAAGATAACCATGATAGAGAAATCACACAACACCGTCTTATTGAACCTTGGTGATAAGGTTCTTTGACAGGTTTCAAAGGAGACCATGACAACAAGGTTATGGATGAAATTTAAAAGTTTGAACATTACTAAATTGTTGGTAAACTGATTCTACCTGAAGCAAGCTCTGTATTAATTCAAGATGATTGAAGACAAACTATTGGCTGAGCAGTTGTATATGTTCAACAAGATGATTCTTGATCTTGAAAATATCAATGTCAAGATCGATGGTGAAGATCAATTGTTGTTGTTATTGTGTGTGTTGTCCAGATCACAAGCTCACTTCAATGAAACCCTCTTGTATGGAAGAGAGTCCATGACCTTTGAAGAAGTTCAATTAGCCTTATATTCTAAGGACTTAAATGAACGAAAGAAGCATAAACCTTTGACGATTGATGAAGGTTTGACCGTTAAAGACAAATTCTTACGGAAGGATGGTAAGTTTGACAAGAAGAAGGGTAAAAGTCATTTGAAGTCTTATAATGGTGATGCACCTGGTATTCGATGTTATCATTGTAAGAAGGAGGGTCATACAAGAAAAGTGTGCCATGAACGTCTGAAATATCATGAAGGTAAGGGTAATGGCAACACAATTATTGTTCAACATGATTTCGACTCATATGATGATATTATGGTTTCAAGCAGTGACTCGAGAAAGGAGTGGATTATAGATTCAAGTTGCAATTGGCACATGACTCCAAACAGAGCTTGTTCGAGGAACTGTGTGATCAAGACGGTGGATATGTACTACTGGGAAACAACAAAAAATGGCTAGATTCTAGGTGTTTGATATGTGAAATTCAAGCTCTATGATGAGTCAATAAAGTTGTGGAGTGAAGTCAAATATGTACTTGGTTTAAAGACAAAATTGATTTCTCTTGGTGAATTCAATAAGAAAAGATATGTTTTCTCAAGGAGATAAAAGTATCCTAAGATTCATGAAAGGGTCGAAGGAAGTCTTAAGAGGCTTGAAGAAACAAGGCTTGTATATCCTTAATGGTGAAGTTGTAAGTGGTTCAACAAATATTACACTTGTGAAACCTGTGTCAAAGACAGAAATTTGGAACATGAGATTGGGCCATGCCAATGAAAAGGGTTTGGTCGAATTGGGGAAACTAAATCTTCTTGGTAGAGACAAAGTCGAAAAGATGAAGTTTTGTGAACCCCGTGTACTTGGAAAATCTTGTAGAGTAAAGTTCAATAAAGGAAAACAAAGAACACACGGATCTCTAGATTTCACTCATGTTGATCTTTGGGGGTCTGCAAGGTGTCAGTCACATTCAGGAGCAAGGTATTTTCTATCCATATTTGATGATTATTCTAGAAAGTTGTGGGTACACATCTAGAGGACTAAGGTTGAAACTCTTGATAATTTTAAAACGGTGAAGATTCTGGCAAAAAATTAGACTATAAAAAAGGTCAAGAGGTTGAGAACCAACAATGACCTTGAATTTTAATATGAGTCTTTCGACAACTTTAGTGTTGCCTTTGGTATTGCAATCCACAAAACTAATGTAACAAAATTATTTGGACAAAAGGTTTAATTGGACTATTTTGGAGAGAGTTAGATGCATGTTGACTAGGGTTGGGTTAAAGAATGCGTTTAGGGATGAGACTCTTTCGACATCAACATATCTGATAAACATATGTCTTTCGACTGCATTAGGTATGAAGACTCATGAGCAAGTTTGGTCGGGACATTCATCAGATCTCGATAAATTAAGAGTATTTGGTTGCATATCCTATGCTTACATTAGGCTAGACAGGGTCAAACCTAAAGCTCTGAATGTATGTTCATGGGATACTCTGAAGGAGTCAAAGCTTATAAGTTATAGTGTTTAGATCCAGGTCACATGAGGTGTATCACTAGTCAAGATGTAGTTTTCAATGAAGCTGAAATGGATTTCTAGAAAACCGATAATTGGTTAAAATGCAGAAATATATGACGAAGAGTTGGAACAGAGAGATATTCTTATTAAGGTGGAACATGTGGATGTTGAATTGCGTATCACATATGAAGTCGAAGAAGAAGAAGATGAAGTCAAAAATTTTAAATTTAAATTTGGAAAGACAATTCTTTAACAAAATATTTTAGTGGGACATAATATAAAAATATCAAACTTTAAATAAACTTTAAAAATATTTAATTTTATTTTTTATTAGTAAATAATCATATTAATATTAACCTCTTTGGATACTGTTTTGTCGTGGTCTTTTACACCTTTAAAATTACTAAGGATATCAAGCATTTTATTATACTAACTAAACCGCATTTCATTGATACACTTGCAATTAAATCTAACCGATTGAAGTCCATCTCAATATATAAAAAATTTAAATCCCACCAATTGATGTTTGGTACACAAAACACTAAAAAAAGGTAGGCATAACTCAAAAATTTCGTTTCAATTATTTGAGCATGGTTGCAAAGCATTATTGTTTACCAAGTATAGGATTACACCAATAAAAGAAAAAGATAGAAATTTACATGTACCGTGAAGACATAGAAAATAAAATGTCACTGTTTTCGATAACTATACATGGTAACTAGTCCAGAAATGTGAGGACAATAGAAGATGGAAAACTAACAAACCCAAGTGGCATGCATGTGATTTCAAATTTTTGTTTATTAGGGAGGCAGACAACCATTTCAGCAGGTACCTGAAATCCCGTTTTCATAAGAAAAACTATTATTGTATCCGGAATTGTGGCCGACTATTTAACAGCATCGAATTCACCGTCTATAATCGGAGTTCTGTTTAAAAGCAGAAGACAACTCTAAATGAATTGACCTAATACAAAAATTGTTAACCCTCGGTAAGATTTAAATCTGAGATTTTAAAAGAATCATTCTTAATACATAGTTGGTTAAATATCAACGGTATTACATTTCTCCACGTGTCAACATGCAACTGGTTTCTAACATGATGTGAAATTGGCATGCAGCCACAAACACAAGTATTATTGAGGAGCTATAACATTTTCTCTCTCTTCTATACTTCTTCTATATAGCCAAACCAAGCTACATTATAATACAAAGGACATACACACAGACACACCCTTAAGGAGAAAGTAACAAACATTTTCAGTTTCAAGAGAGAAGGGAAAGTAAAGAGTGATTGTTAAGGTTTGGATTTCATTTAGAAGCCAAAGATGGCTAGTTTGATTGGAAAGGAGAATGGTTTGAACATGAAGGAGACTGAGCTTTGTCTTGGTTTGCCTGGCGGCGGTGGCGGCGAGGTTGAAACTCCTAGAGCTGCTGGAAAGAGAGGTTTCTCTGAGACAGTTGATCTGAAGCTCAATCTTCAAACCAAGGAAGATTTGAGTGAGAATCTGAAGAATGTTTCAAAGGAGAAGAACATGCTTAAGGACCCTGCCAAGCCACCAGCTAAGTAAGTTTTTTTTTCTTTCTTCAATCTCTATTAACTTTCTTGGATCTATAGCATAACAAGTTTTCTTAAACATACAAAATTAATAGAGATATTCAAAAAAAATTATCAAACAAACTTAAACTTGCACTAGAGCTTTGATGATGATACTCAAACCATTTATTAAGTATTAACAAAAAAAGGATAAGTTTATATACGAAGTATCTAAATGTTATTTTTCTTTTGTTAAGTATAAAGGAAAGGATATACAAATAACAAATTCAAGATCAGACTAAACAAAGGCTTATTGTTATCGCATGTTCTCTTTTTTTTTTCTTTCTTTTTCATCTTTTGCTAATTAACAATACATCTCTAGAGGTTAAGTTAGAGTATATATTCTCTCTTGTTAATATTATAAATAAAGATTTGTTTAGATATACCAAACAATTTTTATGTATTTTATGTCTATATAAACCATTAGATACATCAGTTACTCAATAAATTTAGATATAATAGTGACGGATGGAGTAGTGTGCATGAGGTTTATCACTGAGTTTCCAAATTTTATGCAAATTTTCAAGGCTTATAGAAAGAAAAAAATAATTGAGATTTATGGGGATTGAGAATGAATATATTTATATTTCAGGGCTCAAGTAGTTGGTTGGCCACCAGTGAGATCATACAGGAAGAACATGATGGCACAGAAGGTAAACAATAGTGAGGAGAATGAGAAGACAACAAGTAGCACTACTGCTGGTGCATTTGTTAAGGTTTCCATGGATGGAGCACCTTACCTTCGTAAGGTCGACTTAACAATGTACAAAACCTACAAAGATTTATCTGATGCCTTAGCCAAAATGTTCAGCTCCTTCACCACTGGTTAGTATAGTATCTTCTGCACACAACTGTATAGATTAATTCATCGAGTTACATAAAACCGCACACTCTTTCAAGAATTTTAACACTGATGCGTGTTATTAGGGTTGGATTCAAATCTAGATTCCACAATTATTTTATAATAAACTAACTATTAGTACTATTATAAGGTTTTAGATCTTGAGGATGCATGTGCTAAGATATGATTAACTATTATTATTATTAATATTATCATCATCATCTTGGGATTGTTACATTCTAGTTACATGATTTATGTAAGTGATTGAACATTGTTAATATTTTTTTAGGTAACTATGGGGCCCAAGGAATGATAGACTTCATGAATGAAAGCAAGTTGATGGATCTTCTTAACAGCTCTGAGTATGTGCCAACCTATGAAGATAAGGATGGCGACTGGATGCTCGTGGGAGATGTCCCATGGGAGTAAGTTCCTCATCATGCACCTCCATCTCCGGATACTATATACTGCAATCATTTATTCTTACATTTATATTCATCATGGTCCCAAACCATATAATATCAAACTCTCTAACACTGACATCTTTAAAAAAATTGTGTCTGTATCAATATTAATGTCTGAAATCAACACCAAAGAGTTATGATTACATTCAATTTTTTAAAATTATTACTCGTGCAAAAATTAACCTTGATTATTTATTTTTTGAAGGATGTTTGTTGAATCATGCAAGCGTCTCCGCATAATGAAAGGATCAGAAGCAATTGGGCTTGGTATGTATATATCATTTTATCTTATAACTATTAATTACATCATTTTATTCTTTTCTAGCTATTGATTCTATGTACTTTTTCAGCACCAAGAGCAATGGAGAAATGCAAAAACAGAAGCTAAATACATATATGTTATATCAAAGTCCAGTACCAAATGGACCTATAAGAAAAGATATATGAAGCTAGCACTACCTGTGGATTATTGGAGTGTTGTTAGTTTGGAATGTGTCTTCAGTGTTTTTTGTTTTGTTCGTATATAGATTCAACTTTAATTTTCAAGTATTTGTAATCGACAAGAAGCAATAAACTTAACCAAACTACCTATATACTATATAGTTTGCCTTGTTTAATTATTATTATTACTACTATTATGTGATTGCTTCCATGCTGTCATGTTTGTTGTGTGTGTGCTATAATGCTATATAATATATATTATATACTTTGAATTTTGATGTATATTTTATATTTTCTCAAAGAGATTCTTCTTCTTCTTCTTTTATATTTCATTTATTTAGTAATGTTTTAATTAATTTGTGTACTGAAAAATGATGAATGTCTCAGCTGGATGAAGAGATTTATTAAATATTTTGTTAGTATGGGAAGGGAACAAAGCCATGTGCATGTTGATGGAGTTTTGTTTATTGCTATTAAAATAGTCTTTGTCATTTAGTTTTGTAATATCAAATTCGCATTAATTACTGGCTGAGTGTAGGGTTGGTGAGTGAACACACAGTTGGAATCTCAATTAATTTATATGTGTACATTGATCAATGACATTATTAGTATTGTTAAGGGTCAATGATGCATATGCATATGAATAAAAGTATAAAAGAATTATCGGATCGGACAATATGACAGCTTCATGTCCTAGCTTTAGATGAAAATATCCATTATTTTAAGGGATTTGTTGTCTATAAAAAATGCATTGAACTTTAATATCCACTCATTTAAGGATTTGAAAGGAACATGATCCATCATACCTCCCATCTCCCTCTACATTTATATATATGCCCTTCATATAAGGTCTGAAAACATCAACCATAATATTGATAGTCTAACATTTTCACCCAAAACACAATAAGACTATCAAGTGTGAGTAATATATTCTATCAACTATTAGTATTACTGTCTAAAATATTATATTATTTGAAAGTCTTACATATTGTCTTCTTAGCATTAGTCAATTATGCGACAATAATTATAAGATAATTTTTGTCAAAGATAATTGCATATTTGTCCATAATAAAAAGAAGAATTGTATGATTAATGGTGTTAGGGTAAATAATATTTATATGCTACACTTAAGAGATGTATCCTTGAGTAATGTTGAATGTCTTCTTACCATGAGTGAAGATTCATGGTTATGGCATAGACGTTTGGAACATGTCAACTTTGATCTACTTAACAAGATAAATACAAAAAATTTAGTAATTGATCTACCTAAAATAAAGTTTTCAAAGGATCGCCTATGTGATGCATGTCAAAAGGGCAAACAAACAAGAGTCTCTTTTAAATCTAAATTTTTTGTTTCAAATTCAAAAATCACCTCTTCCAATCAAACTCTTATAAATTCAAAAATTCACATTTCAAATTTTTGACTTTTATTCAAAGAATTTTCTCCATACTTTCATCTCATTTAAATTGGAAAATTCTTGAGTAATCTATCCCTAAACTGTTTATGAATTATTGCCATTGGAAGAGAAGAACTGTTAGAAATTGATATTTTTCTAACATGTCACTTTACTTGTGTGATACTTTACTTGTTGTATCACTTTGCTTGTTGTGTCACTTTACTTGTTTTTGTTACTATAATAATTAAATTCTTGCTTGTCAACATAGTAAAAGTAGACCAAAGTTAATGATGTCTACTATTTAGAATAGTGTTGTTTTGGATTCTATTTTCACTCCAACAAACAAGCTTATTGCTCGGCTCTATATATTTTGTAGTCTTTTTTCATTTCATGATATGAAAAATAACATAACTTTTTCCTCTAAAAATTATCTTTATTATTTTGTAGTTTCTATCCTTCACATCTACACCACTTTCCATCACTTCTATTTTTATTACATGGTATCAGAGCTTCATTGATCTTTAAGGGTCTGTGAAAAAAGAAACCAACAAGAAAAATATTTACAAAAAATCTTTAAATACCATAAATGGCTTCCAACAATAGTTCTTTACCTCCACCTCCTATGTTTGTGGGAGAAAATTATCATTTGTGGGCTACAAAAATGAAAGCTTATTTGAGAGCACAAATTTATGGGATGTTGTGGAAAATGAAAGCAACCCACCACCTCTTCCAAATAACCCAACAGTAGCTCAAATAAAAAATCACAATGAGGAAGTGGCAAAAGATGGAAGAGCATTTTCCATTATACATGCAGCACTACGTGATGATATATTTATCAAGATCTTGAATCTTGAGATTGCGAAAGAAGCTTGGGACAAGCTGAAGGAGGATTTCCAAGGGAGTGAAAGAACAAAGAAGATGCAAGTGTTGAACTTGAGAAGAGAGTTTGAAGCACAAAAAATGAAAGAAACCAAAACTGTTAGAGAATTTTCTAATAGAACTTTGAAGGTTGTTTTACAAATTAGGTTGATGGGAGAGGAACTCAGTGATCAAAGAGTTGTGAAAAAAATTCTAGTGTGTCTTCCAGAGAGGTTTGAAGCAAAAATATCCTCTCTTGAAGAAACTAAGGACTCTTCTCAAATCACACTTGCATAGCTTGTTAATGCTTTGCAAGCTACTGAGCAAAGAAGATCTTTAAGGATGGAAGAAAATATTGAAGGTGCTTTTGTGGCCAATACCAAAAGCAAAAACCAAAGCTACAATAGTTTTGAGCAACAATATTTTGGTGAGAAGAAAAGAAAAAGAAAAAGGGAGAAATTCAACAAAAAAGGAGAAAGTTGGAAAAAAAGTTTCCACTTTGTCAATATTGCAAAAAGGATACTCATTTAGAAAAGTATTGTTGGTATAGGCCAGGAGTTAAATGTAGAGTCTGCAATCAACATGTGGAGAAGGTTTGCAAAAACAAAGTAAACCAACAGGAACAACAAGCCCAAGTTGTTGAACACCACCAAGAAGTGGAGCAATTATTCCTGGCTTCTTGCTATTTTGTCAATAGTAGCAAAGAAACATGGCTAATAGATAGTGGATGCACTAATCACATGACTCACAATGTTAGTATTTTTAAGGAACTTGATAAGTCCTTCTACACCAAAGTTACTATCGGCAATGGAGAATATGTTGATGTCAAAGGAAAAGATGTTGTAGCTGTTGAAACTCCTTCAGGTGTCAAATATATTTCAAATGTTTTATTTGTACCTAAAATAAATCAAAGTCTTTTAAGTGTGGGGAAAATTATGGAAAAGAACTATTCATTTCATTTCAAAGACATGAGATGTACTATTCTAGATCCTAATGGATCTAAGTTAATGACGGTTGAAATGAGAGGTTAAAGTTTCCTAGTAGAATGGAAGCAAACAACCATGCATGCATTTCCAAGTACTGTTCATGATTCCTCCTTGTGGCATAAAAGGTTGGGTCACTTTAGTTACTCAACCTTAAAACAAATGAGTTCTAATGATTTGGTTGAAAATTTACCAGTCATTGATGATGTTGTTGACATATGTGATGTATGTCAATTCGGAAAACAAAGTAGATTATCATTCCCTACTACGTCAACCTGGAGAGCTTCTGAAAAGTTACAGCTCATACACACAGATGTGTGTGGTTCGATGCCAACGACATCTTTAAATGGCAACAAATATTTTTGGCTATTTTGATCGCGACTTTATCGTCTAAATTAATCGGGAGACTGCAAGTATACAGCCCTATCGCGTAGTTTTAAAAGATATCGAACCAAAGGGACTATAAATTGAACTAACGTAATCTAAACTTACTGTGTAAAGCTATAGCTATCGAATAAATAAATTGGGGAATTTTTGGGCAATAAAACTTAATTTTAATTAAAATAATAATAAGGCGAATATCGGTATGTATTTCGTTAATCCTAAAGAATCCGGTTTTCCACTGGCTTATTTTCGAAAATGATAATAATTTCTTTTCAAAGAAAAAGTATTTATTTAAAACCTATTCTCAAACCGTCATTTATTGAAGTAGATTGTAATTTTAAACTCTAATGTATGCCGCTATCCCATCGATTTTAAAATCACTTTTTGAAAATAAATAAAATTTAATTGGTTTTAAATGTCGCGGTTTTTAAAAACAATACCTAGTATCTACTATCTAATTCTAAACCTCAAACTGCCGCCTGTTGGTTTCTAATCTTAGTCGCTTTATTAACCTCAAACTTTCGCCTGTTGGTTTCTAAACCTTTTTAACAAAATAAATTAGATATCTAAATCAAAAAGTATTTATTTTATAAAATATAATCAAGCCGTTTGTACGGATCTTTCAAATTAACTCATTACATACCGATATTTAAATAATTTAGCCGACATATTCATAAAACAGATATGAATAAATTAAAGGATTTAACATTCATAAATAAATTCATGGCAAAGTAAATATATCTCATGCAAACAATTATATAAATGAAAGCAATGTAAATAGAAACCGAATTAAATAAATGCGGAATTGAATCTTGGTTCTTCAACAGAATTTAAACCACGTGCTTGAAAACTAGAACAATGCCGGAAAATAACTTCAATTCAATTACAATGGAAAATAAATGCGGAAAATAAACTTTGAAACTGGAAAATAAAGTCGAGAATCGTGTCCAAATTATGATCCGGAGAGGTCCTTTTATAGTGGTAGGAAGTAACCACCGTTGAGATATTTTCGTAGCTTCCTCCTAAAAATACTCGCCCAACCCCACTACTTGAGATGGACGTCCCGGATTTCTCTCCATGAATATAGCCATGTGAGACGGGCGTCCCACCTTTTCCTCCTAGGGCCTACGTGGCACTGGAGGCGGGCGTCTCCCACTAGGGAGAGACCGAGGCGGGCGCCTCACTTGTAGGAGAGAGTGGAGACGTGCGTCTCACTCTTCTGCGTGGCATTTAGGGTTTGGCTTTGTTTTGGGCTTTTGCTTGCTTGGGCTTGGTTTGTAGGCTTTAATAAATCCTTGATCCATACTTTGCTTTTCACACCCCTTTTTCTCTTCATTTAATTAAATAATCCTCCTTATTTCTTCACTTTGCTCAATTTGTTTATTTAAAATAAAATACCTGAAACAATAAAAATACCAGCGTAATATGGAAATAAAATGAAATAATTAAATAAAAATACTAACATTATTTATGAAAATTAAATCAAATATACTATATAAAATCGTGTTATCAAACTCCCATATACTTAAACCTTTGCTTGTCCTCAAGCAAAAAGTAAAAATGAAAATCTTTGAAGTACAGTTAAACACAAATATAACAACATATATCACTTTGTATCAGGTTGCAAATTGATTTTTCATCAGAGAATTTAAGTCGAACTTAAACACCAAAGTTACCAGGAACACGGACAACCCCATCTATGCGACTAATTCAAGCCATGTCATTATAGCTTCAACCTAATACTATGTTTTATTTCACCCGTTTTCATTCTAGTGCAATCACATTAAGCCCATTACCGTACACGCACATAGTGGAGTAACCGGTTAGTGAATTTGATCTTAGTAAGCCAGCTAGGAATTCTGGTAATAGAATATTTGGTACTCCTTTTTCCAATTAAAAATTGCGGGGATCGAACTGCACTGCCTCTACCAAGTTCAGACCTGGACCACTGAACCAATTTTTATAATGGATTATTTTGCATAAATTTTATATTTTCAGCAACTTTTTGGATTAAATGATCTGGTAAGGACCATCTAACTTAGTAAGTGCATCCTAAATAAAAGCAATTTTCTTAAAGATATTTGATCAAACACTTATATTCATCGGTTCTCCACGTAGTTTGTGTTTTATGGCGGTGCCGACTGCTTAATAAACTACTCGGGGCTATTTTAAAACTAAGTTTTAAAGGTTTTGGTATAATAAGTACTTAAATCGATCTAACATGTTGGGGGTTTTAAAGTGTTAGGACGATAACAATTTTGCTAAGTTGCTCAAATCCTTTATAATAAGCAACCTTAATACTAGTTGAATAATGTTTATAAATGTGTTTTAAAATTGTTGTTATGGCTCAAGAAATAGGAGGTATTCGAGTAAGCACAAATTTTTGCATATAAGATTAAAATTGACATAAACATGTATTTTATTGAATTGAAATTTTGCAATAAAAGGAAAATACTACAAAGAGAGCAAAGGCAATAGAATTGAACAAGGAAGTGATCCGACTCCCCTATACTTAAAAGGAGCAATGTCCTCAGTGCGTTAATAACAAAGGAGAATCGAAATGAAAAATGGGCGGTTAAATTCGTAGCAACAATAATAATGCAACTTAAGAAGAATAATGCAGCAGTAATAATAATAATATAAAAGAATGTGCAACATTATAATAAAAGATAATCATGGATGGCATTAGAATGGAAATAAAAGTTGCGTACAATTTGAGGAATCAAGTATTAGGGAAGAAAAACATAATGAATATAACGAAACATTGCAAATCCTAATGAAATCAAACTAAACTAAACTAAATAAGATAAATTAACTACTAAAGAACTCTAGCCACTAGATGGTCCTGCCTTAGGAGCAGAGGGAGAATGAAGATAAGAGAAGACTTCTTGAAATTGTGCAGAAACTATATCCATAAAACCAAAGAAGTCAGCTCGCAGATTAGTGAACTCTTCCCTCAGAGCCTGATGTTCCACCTGAAGAGCGTGGATAACAGTCGCATAATCAGTAGGAGGAGCCTCATGCATAACAGTGTCAGGAGCAACAGAGGGATCTGTGGAAGTGGGCTGAGCAGAGGGAGCTTCCTGAGCGTCCTCTAAAACATCAAAACCTGGTGGAATCTCAGGAGTGCTTGGTGGAGAAGGATGCTGATCAAAACCATAAAGCCAATTGGCTTTGTTATGCACACTAGTAGCAGGATTTGGCAAGGTAAACAGCTGCATAACTTGACCATTAATCAACAAGGTAAACTGAGTCGGGCCAAGATCACCAATCATACCAGTGTTGAAACAGAACTCGATGGTCATGGAAGTAACACCAGCAAAAGCATTCAGATGCCTAAAGGGTCGTCGAAGTCCAACAACATTTGCAATCATAGTAACGAGACCTCCCATCCGAATGGGTGCATGATCAGTATCAATGAGATTCACAAAGGTACGGAGCGATAAGGGATCGATTAACCTGGACGGTTTGCGCACAAAACATGATAAAAGCTCATCCTTAGAAACAGAGTTACATTCGGGTTTTCCAAAACGGTATGGGCAAGAATCTTATGGAAATACCAAGGCCAAGTTATGGATATTCTCCGATACAAGGTCCCTGCTCGTGGTTAAGGATTCCAGAAATAGATCCCCAAAAATAGTCAAGATCTCTAAATCCAAGATACTCCTCTTGAGTTTCAGTATAAACTCCTAAACCACTAGGAAAACCAAGAAGATCAGCCAATTCCTTATGGGTAAACTTGAAGGTGAAGCCAAAAAGTCTGAAAATAATAAGCCCACGGCGTAACGCTATCCCTTGAGTAGGAAAATAAGCTAAAGAGCTGAGGAATTCCAAAGTGAGGTTCCGATAAGTGGCAAAGGAGGTCATCAGGCGTGAATTATCCCACCCAATCTGATTTAGCAGAAAAAGCACGCTATCACGAATGCCCAGAGCATTCATAGCACCATAATGAAAGTAGGTAGTAGGAAACATCTCACGCTCAGATAAAACTCCATATTTGGTGCGCTGATTTCTTCCTCTGAAACTGACTGGCATATCATCAACACGAGACATAGTGGAAAGAGAAAGAAGTAGCTAGAAGAATCCTGAGGAGAAAGAAAATAAAAGAACATCAGCATTGGCCAAATGCCGATAAGAAGAGAGATATAGAATAGAATATAAGACAGAGAATAGAAATAAAAGAAAATAGAAAAGGAAATAGATATTTTTTTGTTTGTTTGTTTTTGAATAGAATGAAGAAACAAAATAAAATAAGAAGAAAGAAATAAATACGGTGGGTTGTCTCCCACAAAGCGCTTTGTTTTATGTCGTAAGCTCGACAAATAAAACTAAAGATTAGTCGTCTAATCGAGCTTGTGGCTCGTCTAGATTTATCTTTGAGAATATCCCTCGATTTCGGTAAGATGGTAATGTTTTAAACGCTGCCCGTTTACTATAAACGGTTCAATCGAAGGTCCCTTAATCTCTATTGCTCCACTTGGATAAACGCGAGTAATTTCGAAAGGTCCAGACCACCTAGATCGTAATTTCCCAGGAAATAATTTTAATCGTGAGTTAAATAGTAATACGCAGTCACCTATATTAAAATTCTTCCTAGATATACGCTTATCGTGCCATTTCTTTGTGCGCTTTTGTAAATCCTAGCCAGACGATCCTGCCTAAGTTCTTCCAATTCATTAATATCCGTGATACGCTTCTCTCCCAAGATAACTTAAGTTCGATTCTTAATGGCCCAATAAGCCTTGTGTTCTAACTCAACCGGGAGATGGCATGACTTTCCATAAATAAGCTTGAAAGGAGTAGTATGGGGTTTTATAGGCGCTCTAAGCCCATAAAGCTTCATGAAGTTTAAAGGACCAATCCTTTTCGGATGTAGCGACTGCTTTTTCAAGGATTTGTTTTATCTCGCGATTTGAAACTTCAACCCGTCCGCTAGTTTGGGGATGGTAAGGTGTAGCTATGCGTGTCGAACTCCATATTTCCTTAATAATTTTTCAAAGATTTTGGAAATGAAATGAGATCCACCGTCGCTATAACGAGTCGGGTACACCGAACCTAGGAAAGATTATGTTCTTGAATGCTTAAGTACCACTCGGTGTCATTTGTTGGAGAGGCTATAGCTTGATCCATTTTGAGACATAATCCACACCACGAGTATATACTTATTACCGGATGAAGATGGAAAGGGTCCCATGAAGTCTATCCCCACACATCAAAGATTTCGACTTCTAAAATGCCTTTTGTGGCATTTCGTCACGCCTAGATATATTACGGCTGACACCGCCGATTTTAAGATGGTGGCATGTACGCTTTCCATAAAGTAGGCCAATAGAGACCGGATTGTAAGATCTTTGCACATGTTTTGATGTACTAGCATGTCCTCCGTAAGGTGCGTAATGACAAGGTGTTATAATGTTTTCAATCTCTTCTTCCGCACACATCGGCGAAAATTCCATCGGACCTCTCTTGAAAAGTAAAGGTTCATCCCAGAATATTGTTTAAGATCATGGAAGAATTTCTTCTTCTTGGTAGGTAAGTTCGTGGTAGAACACCGCATGAGGTAATTTACGAAATCAAGATACCAAGGCATGAGGAAATAGCTAAACCGGTTTCCATGAGTTTATCCGTTCTGTGGTCTTCCAAGTGGGCAATCGCTTTATCGATCGAATTCATCATCAATCGGCACTTGTTCATGTTTAAGATTTTCTAGTCTAGAGAGATGATCCGCTACTACATTTTCAATTCCTTTCTTATCTTTGATTTCTAAATCAAATTCTTGCAGAGAATATCCATCTCGTGAGTCTAGGTTTAGCGTCCTTTTGGTTAAGAGATATCTAATAGCGCATGATCGTGTATATGATTATCTTGGATCCTACTAAGTAGGAACGGAATTTGTCTAACGCGAAGATCACCGCTAAGAACTCTTTCTTTGTAGCATAATTCATCCGCTTCGTCCGTAGTTCCTTGCATAATATATGACATGAAGTCTTTTATCCTTTCGCTGTCCTAAAACATAACGGCATAGTCACTTACGCCACACATTATTTCAAACGGTTCATTCCAACTGAGTTTGCATGATAGGCGCAGAAATTAATGCTTTCTTAAGTGTCAAACGCTTCTAAACATTTTTCGTCAAGATGAACTCATTTTCATTAATAGCTCGTTAGGGTTTAGTTATCTTAGAAATCTTTAATGAAACGTCGATAAAACCGGCGTGTCCCAAAAGCTTCGGATTTCTAACGGTTTTGAGGTCAAGGTTTTCAATAACTTCGATTTTAGCGTAATCGACTTCAATTCCTCTTTTGGATATAATGTGTCCTAAAACAATTCCTTCTTGTACCATAAAATGGCATTTCTCCCAATTAAGCACTAGATTAACCTTCACACAACGCTCCAATACCCTTTCTAAATTTTCTAAACATTCTTCAAAGCTTTGTCCACGACGGAAAATCGTCCATGAAGACTTCCATAATATTGTCCAAAATCAGAAATATTGCCATCATACATCTCTCGAAAAGTTGCGGGAGCATTGCATAAACCAAATGGCATTCTTCTATAAGCAAAGGTTCCAAAAGGGCATGTGAAAGTTGTTTTCTCTGGTCATCGTGATGAATAGGTATCCGAAAGAAACCCGAATAACCGCCTAAGAAATGTAAATGAGAGTGTCTAGCTAAGCGCCCAACATCCGATCAATAAATGGTAAAGGAAATGATCTTTTCTCGTGGCTTTGTTAAGTTTTCGATAATCGATGCACATTCTCCATCCGATTCGACTTTTTAGTTATGATTTCTCCTTTCTCATTTTCGACCACGTGACACCTCCTTTCTTAGGTACAACATGCATGCTAACCCATTTGCTATCGATATAGGATATATGATTCTCGCTAACAACTTCATAACTTCCTTTTTCACAACTTCGCTCAAAATCGGGTTTAGTCTCCTCCGTGTTCTCTTGAAGTTTTGCAATCGTTTTCTAGCATAATGCGATGCATACGATAGAGGGACTTATTCCTTTGAGATCGTGATATTATATCCTAAGGCTGTTGGATATTTTCTAATTTGTAAAGTTTTTCGCCGATTCTCCAAGTTTTGCGTGACTATCATCGGACGCTCGAGTTCGAATCTAGGAATTCATACCTTAAATTTTCGTGAAGTGTTTTGAGTTCTAGGAAGGTTTCCTTAAACTTTGTGTGGATCCGTGCTATAGCTAAGCATTCACTTAGATTACTACTCGATTTTCATCGAGATTGTCTTTATTTTCAAGCTCACTTCTTTTCTACATTCATCGATGATATCCATGAAGTAACAAGTATCTTCAATTGCGTGCTTTTAGGAATTGAGAGAGGATAAATTGATTTTCTCTTCGCCTACTTCAAAAGTAAGTTTTCCTCTTTTCACATCTATTATTGCACCTGTGGCTAAGAAAGGTCTTCCAAGAATGATTGGAGTAACCGTCCTCCCTTATGTCCATGATAATGAAATCGGTTGGTATATAGAATTGGCCAATACGCATGTGAATATTTTCAAGTACTCGCAGGATATTTAATCGACCTATCCGCTAGTTGAACGGACATTTTGGTTGGTCTCGCCTCCCGTATCAAGTTTCTTGCGATGGATAACGGCATCACACGACATCGCTCCTAGATCACATAAAGCTTTGTCTATGACAAATTTGCCAATTACACATGGAATAGAGAAACTTCCGTGATCTTTGAGTTTAGGAGGCATTGTGTCTTGAATAATTGCACTACATTCAGAAGCATGATGTTTCATTATCCTCAAGCTTTTTCTTATTGGATAGAATCTCTTTAAGGAATTTAGCATAGAGGGCATTTGAGTTATAGCTTCGGTAAAAGGAATTGTAACATTAAGTTGCTTCGTAAGATCCACAAATTTCTTGAATTGTCCCACATTCTTAGTTTTAACTAACCTTTGAGGGTATGGAATAGGAGGCTTATAAGGTGGTGGGGTATATAAGGTTCGTCCTTTTGTGTGGTATCTTCATTATTATCTTTCTGAATTTCTTTTCCGGTTTATCTTTAGTTTCGTATGGTTTGATGAATTTTGTTGCATAGTCGGGCTATTGTTTCGGATCTACAGTCCATCATACTTTGTTCCGCTTCTTAAGATAACAAAGATTTGCATGTCCTTTGGGATTAGGTTGAGGTTGACCAGAAATGAACCACAGGAGCAGCGCTTGTTGTTGAGCTACTTGAGAGATTTGTGTTTCTAACATTTTATTGTGTGTAGCTAAAGCCAAGCTTGTTAGAAAACTGCTTCATTTGCTCATTAATGTGTATATTCTAATTTTGAACTTCCTTATTAGTCTGGGCTTGAGCACTATTGGTTTGGTTTTGAGTAGCAATGAAGTGCTCTATCATGATTTCCAAATTAGACTTCCTAGGAGCATTTGTTGTATTAGGACCATTGTTAGGATGATTTGGAATAGCTTTAGGATAACCAGGTGGTGTAGCAGGAGCTTGTCCAGGTGCATATAACGCGTTGTTATTCTTGTATGAAAAGTTAGGATGATTCTTCCAGCCAGGGTTATATGTGTTGCTGTAAGGATTATTCTGTACGTAATTTGCTTGTTCAACTGAACTCCGTTAGAAGTGGGCATTCGAGCAAGATGTGATTGAATACCACATAAGTCGCAAGTTTGAGTAATTGCAGAATGAGTCATGAGAGCAGTGGTAAGTTCCTCGAGCTTTTGAGTGAGAGCTTCCACTTTAGCGTTGACTTGATCCAGACTATTCACTTCAACCATGGCACCTTTAGTTTGAGATTTATCTACAGTAACTCTCTCCATACCCCATTGGTAATGGTTCCGAGCCATGCTTTCGATAAGTTGCTTTGCTTCAAAGATATGGTTTATTCATCGGCGCCACCACCGCAGCGCCTATAGTCAATCTCGTATTACATTGTATGATGATTAACCATTCTTCTAAACCATGATGAGGACAAAGTCCGAGCATGTCTTTATAACGCTCCCAAGCTTCAAAGAGTGATTCATTGTCCTTTGTCCGAAACCATTGATATTGGCTCGAGCATAGCGCTTTGCTTGGAGGAAAATATCTAGCCAAGAATACTTTCTTCAACTCATCCCATGTGGTGATTGAGTTGAAGGAAGAGATTGAGCCATGCGCGAGCTCCTCTCGAGAGAAAAGGAAATAGGCGCAATCGATCGCCTCGGGTTTACACCATTCGCTTTCATTCGATCGCACAAACACCGATGATGAAGATTTGGGTCATCGTAGGGGCCAAAACCGGTTCTCCGAACGGCGGAAAGAAGCGAAGGTTTTAGCTCGAAATCGCTTTGCGATATGAGCAAAGAATACTATTATGAGGCTCCGCTGAGAAGGAAAGTAGTCCTTAAGAGGCCGAGGAGCAGAGGTTCGGATCGCCATCTTCTTAAGTTCTTCAACGCCGTGAAGTTTGGTCGGAAGATTGTTGCGTTCTAAATACTCTTGAATTCGCCTTCTTAATCTAAGATAACGCCGACGTCAGAATAGGTATATGCAAAGGCGCCTTGAGAGCGAGTATTTGGCATACACAGAGGAAAAGAAATAGTTGCTATAGTCTATACTTAAATAAAATTACGATATCAACTTGAATAGTCCCCGGCAACGGCGCCAAAAACTTGATCGCGACTTTATCGTCTAAATTAATCGGGAGACTGCAAGTATACAGCCCTATCGCGTAGTTTTAAAAGATATCGAACCAAAGGGACTATAAATTGAACTAACGTAATCTAAACTTATCGTAAAGCTATAGCTATCGAATAAATAAATTGGGGAATTTTTGGGCAATAAAACTTAATTTTAATTAAAATAATAATAAGGCGAATATCGGTATGTATTTCGTTAATCCTAAAGAATCCGGTTTTCCAACTGGCTTATTTTCAGAAAATGATAATAATTTCTTTTTCAAAGAAAAGTATTTATTTAAAACCTATTCTCAAACTGTCATTTATTGAAGTAGATTGTAATTTTAAACTCTAATGTATGCTTTCGCTATCCCACCGATTTTAAAATCACTTTTGAAAATAAATAAAATTTAATTGGTTTTAAATGTCATGTTTTTAAAACAATACCTAGTATCTACTATCCGATTCTAAACCTCAAACTGTCGCCTGTTGGTTTCTAATCTTAGTCGCTTTATTAACCTCAAACTTTCGCCTGTTGGTTTCTAAACCTTTTTAACAAAATAAATTAGATATCTAAATCGAAAAAGTATTTATTTTATAAAATATAATCAAGCCGCTTTGTACCGGATCTTTCAAATTAACTCATTACATACCGATATTTAAATAATTTAGCCGTATATATTCATAAAAGTATATGAATAAATTAAAGGATTTAACATTCATAAATAAATTCATGGCAAAGTAAATATATCTCATGCAAACAATTATATAAATGAAAGCAATGTAAATAGAAACCCAATTAAATAAATGCCGGAATTGAATCTTGGTTCTTCAACAGGAATTTAAACCACAGTGCTTGAAAACTAGAACAATGCTGGAAAATAACTTCTGAATTCTGAATTACAATGGAAAATAAATGCAGGAAAATAAACTTTGAAACTGGGAAAATAAAGCTGAGAATCGGTGTCCAAATTATGATCCGAGAGGTCCTTTTATAGTGGTAGGAAGTAACCACCGGTTGAGATATTTTCGTAGCTTCCTCCTAAAAATACTCGCTCCAACTGCCCACTACTTGAGATGGACGTCCCGGATTTCTCTCCATGAATATAGCCATGTGAGACGGGCGTCCCACCTTTTCCTCCTAGGGCCTACGTGGCACTGGAGGCGGGCGTCTCCCACTAAGGAGAGAGACCGAGGCGGGCGCCTCACTTGTAGGAGAGAGAGACGCGCCTCACTCTTCTGCGTGGCATTTAGGGTTTGGCTTTGTTTTGGGCTTTTGCTTGCTTGGGCTTGGTTTGTAGGCTTTAATAAATCCTTGATCCATACTTTGCTTTTCACACCCCTTTTTCTCTTCATTTAATTAAATAATCCTCCTTATTTCTTCACTTTGCTCAATTTGTTTATTTAAAATAAAATACCTGAAACAATAAAAATACCAGCGTAATATGGAAATAAAATGAAATAATTAAATAAAAATACTAACATTATTTATGAAAATTAAATCAAATATACTATATAAAATCGTGTTATCATATTTATTGATGATTTTACAAGGATGATTTAGGTATTTTTTTTGAGGCAGAAGTCAGATGTGTTTGCTGCATTTTAGAGTTTCAAATTTACGGTGAAAAAAGAGGTCGATTTTCAAATTAAAAAGCTCAAATTTGTTAATGGAACTGAGTATACAGTGGGAGAATTTAAAACTTTTTGTGAACAAGTTGGAATCCAACATCAATTTATTGTTCCTTACACTCCTCAACAAAATAGAGTGAGTGAAAGGAAGAACAGGACAATCATGGAGATGGCTCGATGTTTGCTTTTTGAGAAAGATATTCCAAAAAAATTGGGCTGAGGCTGTCAACACCTCGGTATACTTTCTGAGTATGTTTCCTACCAAAGCCTTGAAGGATAAAACACCCTTTGAAGCATGGTATAAAATAAAGTCGTATGTTCAACATTTAAAAATATTTGGATGTGTGTGTTATGTCCATGTTCCAAATGTGAAAAGAGATAAATTGGAAACAAAGTCTGTGGTCAATATATTTTTGGGGTACAACAGTATCTCCAAAGGGTATCGAATTTATAATTTGGAGACCAAAAATATTCTTGTTAGCGGAGATGTGAAGTTTGATGAGTTCTCAAAATGGAATTGGGAGAAAACTCAAGTTGAAGGTTCAAGTAAGGTATTGTCTATGGAAGATAGCTTGGAAGATCAAAATTAAGAAGATGAAGGAGAAAATTATGATAGTGATGTTGATTTTCTAACTCGAGGTACTAGAACCTTGGATGATATTTATGCCAGGTGTAATATAGCTACATTAGAGCCTACACAGTATGTTGAAGCTGCTAATGTTGAGGGATGGAAAGTTGCCATGCAGGAGGAGATGAAGATGATAGAGAAAAATCAAACATGGAAGCTTGTAGACAAACTAAAGAATCAAAAGATTATTGGTGTTAAGCGGGTTTATAGAATCAAACTCAATCCTGATGGTTCTATAAATTAGCTTAAGGCCATTTGGTGGTAAAAGGTTATTTTCAAAAACACGGTGTTGATTTTTCAGACACTTTTGCACCTGTTGCAAGACACGATACAATTAGGATGTTGGTTGCTTTAGCAGCAAAATTGGGTTGGAAAATATATCATTTTGATGTTAAATTGGCTTTTTGGAATGGGTTGCTATATGAAGACATTTATGTCGACCAACCTGAAGGTTTTATAGTTGCAGGAATTGAAAATAAAGTTTACAAGCTTCACAGAGCTCTCTATGGCTTAAAATAAGCACCACGAGTATGGTATAGTAGAATTGATGGCTACCTTCTACAAAGTGGTTTCAAAAGAAGTGAACATGAGGCTACTTTGTATGTGAAGAGGTCAGAGAATGAAGTGCAACTAATAGTGTCATTGTACGTTGATGATTTGTTGGTTATAGGGAATGAATCCAATTCTCTAAGTCAATTCAAGCAAGCTATGGAGAATGAATTTGAGATGACACATTTGGGTGAAATGAAATATTTTCTTGGAATGGAGATCTTCCAATCAAGGGTTGGAATCTTCATTGGTCGAAGGTGAAGTCTTAGGTACTCACGCATGAGCATGGGTTCATTGAATTAAGGTTTATGTTCTATTTGAATTGTTTTAGAGCTCTATGTCCTCCCAATGTGTTTTTTATTCTGCTATTTTGAGTGAAAATATTGGAATAAACTTAAATGCAGTCAAAGAGAATTTGAAAGTTATATTCTCTTGGGATTAAAAAAGTCAATTCCTTGGATCTACACCTCCTTGGAAATATCCAGCATTTATTATATAGAATTTCCTATGTTGCATTTATATCTTTGTATTTTGAGTCTCTATATATAGAACTCATTTGTATCATATTTTCTACGGCAGTTAAACATTTCAATATACAAGGAAGTTGCAGTCCTCTAATCCCCACCTCTAGAAGTTTAGTCTTTGTTATTGTCTTTAAATTGGCATCAGAGCCAATAGCGAACATGATGAATCAGATGCCACTACCACAACTATCAAAATCGAATTATGAAAATTAGAGTATCCAAATGAAGTTGCTTCTTGGATCTCTAGATGCATGGGAAGTAACGAGGGATGGGCTTGAAGAACCAGCCAATACAACTGGGTACACACCATCCCAGAACAAGGCGTTGAAAGATACGCGATCGAAAGACAAGACAACATTGTATATGTTGTTTAGGGTTGTCGATGAATTATCCTTTGAGAAGATTGTTGGTTCAACTACGTCGAAAGCAGCGTGGGACACTCTAGAAAAAGTGTTCAGAGGAGCAGATAAAGTTAAGAAAGCTCGCTTGCAAACTCTTTGAAGTGAACTAGAAAGAATGAAGATGAAGGAGACGCAGTCCGTGTCACACTACATAACGCATGTGCAAACGGTGGCAAACAAACTGAGTATAAATGGAGAAGCATTGACTGATGCTCGTGTTGTCGAAAAGATTTTGAGATCTTTGACAGAATATTGAAAATATAGTATGTGCAGTAGAAGAATCGAAGAATATTTCGAGAGTTACTATCAAAGAAGTTGCAAGTTCTCTCGAAGCACACGAACAACGCAAGTTGAAGAAGGAGGAGGAGGCATCTGATGACGCAGATCAAACCAAGGAAGTCTAGCAGAGACGAAAAGGAACTCTTCTCAAAAATTTCGGAGAGGGCGTGGTCGTGGAGAATGTGATGGTGTTCGAAGTTATCAAAACAACAACTTCGAAAAGGACACTCGAGCCAAAAAAATTGGTGTGGCAGAGGACGTGGTCAAAGAGGTGGTCGAACAAACTACACAAACATTGAATGTTACAAATGTAACAAACATGGGCACTATACAAAGTACTGTAATTCCTATAGTTGCTACAACTTTGGAAAGGTGGGACATCTTGCAAAATATTTTCGTCTTAAAAGAAAGGTGGAAGAGACAATAAACTTTTCCCCAGATGCAGGTTCGAATGAAGGTTTTCTACTAATGACTCAAAAGGAAGTAGATGTAGAAAAGGACACTATGTGGTATCTTGACTCAGGACCAAGTAACCATATGTGTGGTTACAAACACCTGTTTAGAGAGATTGCAAAGATTGAAGATGGCCATGTATCTTTCGGAGATGCATCAAAGATAAAGGTCGAAGGAAAGGGCACAATTAGTTATGTGCAGAAGGATGATTTGATAGGGTCAATCCAAGATGTGTATTATCTACTAGATCTCAAAGAAAACATACTGAGTCTGGGACATTTAACTGAGAAGGGATATTCGATTCTCATGAAAGATCGGATGTTGCAACTCAAAGATAAGTCTGGACATCTCAAGTCGAAATGAGGAAGAATCGAATGTACAAGTTGAATTTGAGGAAAGTTCGAGAAAAGTGTTTGCAGGTTAACATCAAAGAAAAGGTATCTCTAAGGCATCGATGTTTTGGTCACTTACATCATGATGGGCTAATGAGATTAGCAAACAAGAACATGGTGCATGGACTTTCAGACATGGAGTATGAAGGAAAATTCTATGAAGATTGTGTTCTTAGTAAACAAATAAGAACCTCGTTTCAAAAGAAGGTAGATTATCAGGCCAAATGTATTCTCAAATTGATTCACACCGACATATGTGGTCCAATTACTCTAGAATCCTTCAGTGGTAAGAAGTATTTCATTTCGTTCGTTGATGATTTCTCAAGAAAGACTTGGGTATATTTCTCGAAAGAAAAATCTGAAGCATTTGACGTATTCAAAAAGTTTAAAGTGATGGTGGAGAAGGCAACTGATAGACACATCAAGGCCCTTCGATCAAACAGAGGTGGAGAGTATATATCGACAGCATTCATGAAGTATTGTGAAGATCAGGGGATAAGAAGATTGCTAACTATAGCATACTCACCTCAACAAAATGTAATGGCTGAAAGGAAGAATCGAACAATTCTTGACATGGTTCGATCAATGCTTAAGAGCAAGAACATGTCAAAGGAATTTTGGGCAGAAGTTGTTCAATGTGCTATCTATGTGCAAAATAGATGTCCACATTCGAAGTTGGGAGATCAAACACCATAAGAAGCTTCGAGTGGAAAGAAGCTGATTGTGTCTCATTTCAAAGTCTTTGGCAGTGTTGCATATGCACATGGACCAGATCAACAAAGAACGAAGCTTGAAGACAAGAGTCAAAAGTACATACTAATTGGGTATGGTGGTAAGACAAAGGGATACAGGTTGTTCTACCCTGTAAACAAAAAGTTAATCATAAGTAGATATGTTTGTGTGAACGAAGCAGGCAGATGGGACTAGAATAGTTCGACAAAAGTAGTGGTTAAAGCTGGAGAATCATTTATTGTTGTGTCGACCAACACTTCGACAGATCATGAAAATTATAATAGTGAAAGTGAGCCATCACAACCAAGAATGCGAAGTCTACAAGATTTGTATGATAACACATAATGAGTACATCTTGTATGTTTATTGGCAGATTCTGAAATATTAGTTTTGAAGAAGCTTGAGAGATGAAAATGGAAAATGCAATGAACGAAGAATTCAAGGCCATCGAATATAACAACACTTGGGAACTTGTTGAGTTGCCAAAAGGAAGTCGAACCATTGGTATGAAGTGGGTGTTCAAGAAGAATATGAATGCTCAAGGAGAAATCGAAAGGTATAAGGAGCAACTTATGGTGAAAGGATACAAACAGAAAGAAGGAATTGACTATGATGAAGTATTTGCACCTGTTGCAAGAATGGAAACAATTCTACTTCTCATCTCTCAAGTTTCTCAATTTAAATTGAAAATATTTCAGATGGATGTTTGTAACACCCTTCTAATATACCCCGCAAATATATAATAAGTTCAGAGTTTAACATGTATAAAAAGGGTATTACAATTATTTAAAACAAAGTTCCATATACTGTCATGCTTTACTGAAGAACATAATTAAAATAACCATGAAAGAAACATGTTCTACACAGTGGAATTATTCTCAAAGCTTGGATAAATTCAAACCAACAAAACTTCAAGGTCAACGCCTTAGTTCACAAACAATTATCCAAAACAAATCTAAATGAAATAATAGAGTTTATTTATAACTCTAAACCAAATGTTCCCCAGTGTTACAAATCAGAGCATGACACTGACACATAATAGGTAAATAGCATAGCTCTACGAGCCATCCTCACCAACTCCTAAGATGCTAAGCCTCAATCTGAAATCATCAAAGTAAGGGTGAGACTTCATCATAATTAAAATGCATTATAAGTTTCTCAAAACAATAAAATATCTTAAGTTATTAATCCACCCTTTTCAGCATAATCAGATAAGTCAATTTTCACCATTACAATTCATAATCATACACCCAAACACAACAAACAAATTATAACACAGGAAACCATCCTATCATGTTATAATTCACACAGAATGCAATGCAAGACTCTATACATGTGGTAACATAAGTGAACTAAGTCACACACTTATCCATAATCACCCGGATATAGTAACATCGATTCGTCCATAATCACCCGGACATGAATCCGGTCTCACCACCCATAATCACCCGGGAACGGTTCTTGGAAATACTCACTAATTCCGCATAATGGGAATTAGCTACCACCAGAATGTATATGCATGCACATCATAAAAGAATGCAACATTCAACACAGGTTATGATAACATCTTACATCATAAACCATCATCAATCATAACATGATATCACCATCCATCATGAAGTAAATCATCAAAACATAAACATGCAAGCACTTACTCCTCAATTAGTAAGGCTATCACCAGTATACAATCACAACAAAACCTGTACATAAAGTACGAATAATCCACAACTCCACGTACACGAAGTACAACACTACAACATCGGAAAAACCAACACTTTCCCATTTAAACTCAACTAATTATTATTTTCTCATTTTCATAAAATAGATTGTTTAATTTAAAGAATAACGTCCAAAACAGTGATTAAAAAGGACTTACGGTTTGAAAGATATGATTTTTCAAAGGTTAATTATTTTTCAAAAAGCTACAGGGGTAACCGGTTCCTCCCAGGGAGAACCCGGTTCCCACACTATGTGAAAACACGCTCTCTAGAATTTTGTATGGGGAACCCGGTTCCTCCCACACAGGAACCGGTTCCTACGTTCAAAAATCTCATTTTTACTGAAAAACACACTGGGAACCCGGTTCCTCCCACCAGGGAATCGGTTCCTCAAACATAGAAATTCCACGTCCCTGGAATTTGTACAAGGAACTCGGTTCCTCCCATACAGGAACCGGTTCCTGCGACCTGCAGTAGCAGAAAACTCAGTTTTTGACAGCATGTTGGTTCCCAACTCAACTCTTATCATTCCAACACGAACCCACACATCCAAATTCATCAAAATAATCCAAACAACAACAACATAATGCAATATAACATACTCCAACCATACTCAATGATCCTATAACATTGATTTGTTCAATTTCATGCATTTAGACAGTTTAGGGTCAAATTCTACAAACCTAGAAAATCCAAAATTGGGATTTCTAACATACTCAATCAATTTTATTGATCCCAAAACCTATAAGGCGTAATAACTAAGAGAAATCACCCCTTACCTGTGAGAAATTCTTGACCTTGAGAGTTCTTGGTTCTTTCTTCCCTTGCTCTTTGCACTTCTCACGTACGATGAAAATTTCCAAATGCCTTCTCACTTTTCCTTTCCTTTCTTTGTTCCTTATTATTCTAAAAATAATAATAATAACAAATAATGGGATTAGAGCCTTTTACTACACACACCCCCACTATACTCTTTACACCACAGTCCAACTTTTCACTTTATTTAACCAATTCCAATAATTCCAAAAATACTAATAATTTAATTTTAATTAAATAAATAATTTAAATTCAAATTATTTAATAATCGAAAATATTGGGGTGTTACAATGTCTAATCAGCTTTTCTGAATGGTGTGCTCGAAGAAGAAGTCTACGCCGAAGTACCACCAGGATACACGAAAGCCGAAAACAAAGGAAAAGTTTTGAGACTGAAGAAGGCACTTTATGGGTTGAAGCAGGCACCACGTGCATGGAATACGCGCACCGGCACATACTTCAAGGAGAAAGGTTTTCAGCAATGTCCTTATGAACATGCTTTGTACGTGAAGAAGAATAAAGAAGATATTCTACGTGTTGCTCTTTATGTTGATGACCTGATCTTTATGGGCAACAATGATCAGTTAATTGCATAATTCAAAAGCACAATGACACGTGAGTTTGAGATGTCAAACTTAGGCTTGATGAGATACTATCTTGGGATAGAAGTTCGACAAAAAGAAACAGGAATCTTTATCTCACAAGAAAAATATGGAAAAGACATCCTGAAAAGGTTCAAAATGGATAGACGCAATCCAATTTTGACACCGATGGAACCAGGAACAAAGCTTTCGAAATTTGATGGGGGAGAGCGTCTAGAAGCAAGTAAATTTTGAAGCTTGATAGGAAGTCTTTGATAACTGACTTGCACAAGGCCAGATCTTTCGCTAAGTGTTGGTATTGTGAGTTGATTTATGGAAGAACCAATCCACACACACACTGGAAGACATTGAAAAGGATCCTTCGATACGTCCAAGCAAGTGTGTCACTTGGAATATTTTACTCAAGAACAGAAGATTACAAGTTGACTGGCTACTCCGACAGTTATTGGTGTGGAGACATAGATGATAGAAAGAGCACTTCAGGCTATGTGTTCTTCATGAGAAATACTGCTTTCACTTGGGTTTCGAGGAAGCAACCAATTGTAACCCTTTCAACATGTGAATCAGAGTATGTAGCAGCATCTTGGTGTGTATGCCACGCAATATGGCTTAGAAGACTGTTGAGCAAGATGGAGCAAAGACAAGAAGATGCAACAACAATTCTAGTCGACAACAAGTCTGCAATCGAATTAGCAAAGAATCCAATGAATCATGAAAGAAGAAAACACATTGATGTTTGATTCCATTTCATTCGAGAATATGTGAAGGAAGGAAGTGTCCAACTAAAACATGTAGCAAGCAAGGATCAGGTTGCATACATTTTCACAAAACCATTGTCGAAAGAGTTATTCGACAGAGGGAAAAAGATGTTGGGAATGTTAGATCGACGAAGCATTCAATTTTATGGGGGATTTTTGTTGGAATAAACTTAAATGCAGTCAAAGAGAGTTTGAAAGTTATATTCTCTTGGGATTAGAAAATTCCATTCCTTGGATCTACATCTCCTTGAAAATATCCAGCATTTATAATATAGCATTTCCTATGTAGCATTTATATCTTTGTATTTTCAATCTTTATATATAGAACTCATTTGTATTATATTTTCTAAGACAGTTAAATATTTCAATATACAAGGAAGTTGTAGTCCTCTAATCACCACTCCTAAAAGTTTAGTCTTTGTTATTGTCTTGTTGTTGTCTTAAAAAAAAAACTAAGATGAATGAAAATAGAAAGAAATTTAGAGAACTATATTGTATCTTCATTAATATTGACAGATGTATGAGTTTCACTTTTTAGTTTTTGTTGATTATTATTTATTACTATAGGTAGTGTCTTGGATTCCTATGTCAATAGCGAATTTCTTTTTTGCAGATCATCTTTGCCATTTTTTATAAATCTAAATATAAATTGTATCATGTTTATCACTAAAATAGAATTAATTTTATGTCATTAGTAGACCAGTCATAGAGTGACTTTTCATTCCATTATGAATTGTTGTATTTTTTAAGCTTTTCAATTCTATTATCAGTATTCAGTACCAGTATATAGTTTAAAGATATTCTAACGAAAATCATAAAAGTGTATCCGGGGCTTTAATGAGATTTTTGGGTTTAGTTGAATTTTTTGGGTTTGTTTAGAGGATAATTGTAACCCCTTCAATTTAAGACATTTTAAATTTTTGACAAAAAAAATAATATTTTAATCCATCTGTCATGTCACGTTATCCTCTGTTAGTATCATTTAACGACAAGAATTGATTTCTGGAATGAAAATTTTTCGAGGGATCATTCTTTGAAGAAAATTTTTAAAGGGATTAAAATTGAAAATCGTTATATTTATGAGGAGCAAAAACATATTTAACCCTTTATTTTATAATGTTTGTTAATAGAAATTGTAAAATTAAAATTATAAGCAATTATAAAAATTATAGGCATATCTGAAAGGCCGAAGCTATTTCCCAACCCATACATTTAGTACATATATCTAAACAAAGAATTCAAAGACTTATGTCGGACGGTATTCTTAGATCCCTTGATTCGTCAGACTTTCAAGTCTGCATTCAATGTATCAAGGGTAAGCAGAAAAACAGCAGGAATTTCCATGGTGAAAGAGCTAAGGATGTCTTAGAACTAATTCATACTGATATATGTGGCATGTTCCCTACATGTAACATCCCTATTCTATTAAAATGAGTATATTGGTATATAATTATAATTGAGGATTTATAAAGAGGAAATAATTGGACTTAGTTAAGACAAGAAGAGATTGGTTAGAATTGAACCAAATGGCAAGTCAATAAAAATGGCATGGTTGAAAGGTACAATGGTCACTATATATTAAGTTGCATGGAATCTTAAACAGTAAGGTTAGTAGAGAACAATAAAAATCATAATTTTATGATTTGGAAGTGAAGGAAAAATTAGAAGAAGTCATCTTCTCCATTTGCAAGCTCTACTTTCGTATTCCATAGACAACTCCCACTAAAAACGTAATATCTCTATGCTCACAACTCCGATTAAGCTAATTCTTAACTTTTCGGAAAGCTCACGAAATTCTCTACAATCTGGATATATGGTTTGTGTTCTGCATGTTTGTGAGGAAGGATATAATTGCATTTGAAGATAGAGGTTTGAAGCTAATGTTGTATGAATCTGGATAGAGACTTTGGGAAAATTGGATTTTTTTGTAAAAGATTTGGGGTTTTGTGAAAATTGAGATTTTTGGGTGAAGAGTAAATGTGCATGCATGATCATTGTTAATGTTGTTTATCATGTTAATGCGTTATAATTCATATTTGATTGCTATGGGCTGATATAAAAGTGATAAAATGGAGGTTGAGGACTCCATGACAGTTCTGTCTAGAACTGGTTTTTCTAGTTTTCGCCAACCGCGCTCAACGGTCATGGCCGCGCTCAGCGCACCCCACTGTAACTTGAAAAATTAAGAATTTGCAGGGGCCGCTCAGCGACGTGACCTCGCTCAGTGCGGTCCCCTATGAAGAACGATATTATTTTCCCAAAAAGTGCAGAATGTTTCTAGGTTCAGAACCGTTTGCCTCTGTTATTTCCTTAGTGCTACTACGCACAACCAAGTAATAAGGGAGTGGAATGTGGACATTAAAACACGTACCAAAGATGTTTAAATGATGTGATAAGTATATAGGGACATGTTTGGTCTATGACTATGCATTACGAAATTGTATGAATTATTTTCTTATCGTTCCGGTCGAACGCTCGGATGATTGTGTTATTTGCATTTGACATAAAAGTACTAACAGGGAAAACCCGAATAAGGTAACCGGTATAGGAATATCCTGTGTGCTTGTGTATGTGATATATGCTTGAATCAGAGTAGAACCATGTTGTCAGGTAGTAAATCCTATTTGTTAGTTATCGGTTATTGGTATGCCTTGATTGTTCGTTACTTCTTTACACCTTAGCTGCCAAAGGCGATGTGCAAGTGGGTCCTGGAGACGTTTACCACTATGAGACTGATATGTATTCTTGGTATTGGTAAGTGTGTGACGCCATATAGGCTACGTCACCGGACTTTTCTTACCATCTAGTGACGCCACGTAGGCAAGGTCACTAGGCTTTCAACCGGTGGGCGTGTACGTTCAAGATGACGTTTTTGCACTCATGTGGTTGGTGCTCGTCTCACTTACGTTGGACGGAGGCGGGATCGTGACGCCACTTAGGCAACGTCATGGATGAACTCGATACGGATGAGCTCCATTTAGGACAGGTCCGTTGTCTAGCAGTTTTCTTGTGCAAGTCTCTTGACGATGAGGTACACAAGGACTCACCGAGGACATAATTTTGGTAGCCTGGACAGATAGGTATAACTCCTTGATTCCTCGTACAAGGGTGTGGGTCTGCATATTTGTTTGTGTGTTATGACAACAGTCTCCGAGAGCAGATAGGCTAGTAAACCCAAGACCGACCTTGAGGGTCATCCCGATGGCCGGTAAACCCGGAAGACCTATTCTAGAGGAAAATGGTAGTCATGATTGTTTGTTGATCTCATTGGTTAGTCAACAGACTTCCAATGTAGATTTTATCCTTGTTGTGTATTTGTATCGAGCCGTAAGTTATAAACTCCAGATTCTAGGTGAATCCATTTTTGATGCATGTACCTTGTAGAACCGAGCGAACCCCTAAGATATGGAGGCTCACTGAGATTTAGTAATCTCACCCCATTCAAATTATTATTTTTCAAGAACAGGTTATAAGTGGTAGAATCATTAGATGATTGGTTTCGAAGACTACAGATGTGCAAAGGCGGAAGACCTCATCAGATCTTGTCTTTCCGTTGTGCGATGTTGAAGACAAGCTTCTTGGATACATTATGATTGAGATTTGTATTGTATTCAATTTTAAATTCTTGTCTTTTTCATCTAGTTGTATGTTTCTTGTACCATATTTAACATTACCGCATATTATTCTAGACATATATGTATGGGGTGTTACAGTTGGCATCAGAGTAGGTTGATTCTTGTCCCTTCCACGAAACATCACTAACAATTCTCTTCTCCCTCACATGTGTGTGTTTTTAGCCTGATTTCTACTATCATAGTATTCAGTTGTTGAGCTTGATCACCTCAGTGACTACTTATATGATGGGTAGAGTCATGGTAGAGCCACCACGAGGATGCACAAAATCCTAAACGACTCAATTAAAGTGGTACAAACCTGTTGAATTGGGAGAGTGTTGAGATTGTTGAGCATGAATGGAGCATTTGACGTGGAATGGTCGACGACCGGACTATCATGGTAAGGTTTGAAACAACGGGAGTTCCCAAGATTCAATTGGGCGAAGTGAGACCTTATCGGATCCCGGTAGTAGTGGAATAAATTTCATGAAGAACCTGAGTAGGATTATAATAAGGAACTCCGAGATGGAACGAAGTCTGAGACCATTGGAAATTCACTGCTCAATCTTGATACCAGTGAAGGGAATGACTTGAAAAGCTATCGGGCGAGAGACTTTTGGGGAGTTTTGGCGAAGGAGTCGAAATCTTCTAGTTACCCTAGTATGGGCGGTGCTTGGATGAGCAGAGTGCAACCCTTCAAATAATCTTGGTATATTGTAATATGTGCATAGATTTCTCAGTAAAGGATTGATTGGAAGAGTATATGTGGAAGTCTCTAATTGGGAGAATATTGGACACCCTATTAGGGGAAGGGCTACTGCATTTTCGTTCTTTCTAAACTATGAATGAGTCCTAGAACTATGTTAGGCGACAGCCGAAGCAAGTGGAAGCGGAATATGTTGTGGCATAATTTTTTTTATTGGTTATGATTAGTCTAACCCTGAGTGATGCCATAGAACTACGCTTGGTTTTGGGAAGTTAGATGAATTGAAATTAGTGTCCTTTTGAAGCATCCACGAGATAATTGAAGTTGTATCAACTGTTTAGAACCATTGTATTCTTGTGTGAAGAGTTATCCTTAGAATTTCTTATGCATGCACTGTACAATTGATTACGCGCATGGCATAGCAATTCGAACAGAATTCTTAACTGTTCTGATCTAGTTTATTATTCCTAGTAAGTAAACCTTGAGTGTGAGGCACTATTAGGTTTTAGCATCCTAAGGAGTGTAGTTTGAAGGCTTTGAATATCGATGACCTTAGTGAGGACCTATTTAGACATTATCGACCGTGAATATAGGATACGCGTGGAGATTTTTATACGTTACTGGGTAGGTTACGTGAGTACATGGCCTCGGAGTTGGACCACCATATTAGTACTACCATACGGTTTAACGCCACACTATCGCTATCGTGCATGAAGTCTAGCAGATATGGGACAGTATTGACCTAGAGTTTAGAGTAAGTTTCATATTGTTATTCGAGGACACAGACTCTAGTTTCATGAGGTAGGTATAGCAAGAACCCATGTGTCAGGCTGGTATTCATGAACTATCAGGCGATATTGGGGTGGATCAAGCTCCGTCACTATGCTTATAGGGATTTTGAGTGGTCGTAACCACGTGGTCGATAATTGATGATACCTTATAGATGTTTCTTGTTTCATGAAGTGGTAAGCGATGAGTATGCGTGAATTCCAGAGGTGGAGCTGACATGAGATTATTATATCTTGGCCGACATGTTGTGTGGGTAGCCTTACCATTGGTGATCAGTGTTGAAATAAATGAAGTGTATTTTGGTTTAGCTGATATGATATGTATCTAAGGGAATATCTATAGACTCTTAGGAGTAAAGCAATGTCAGTCTCGGTAAGCAGAGACTTTTCGCGTTAAAAGGTGACGCGCTAGAGGATGCGAACGTGAATTCGGATTCTCTGGCTCGAAACGATTTACTCTTTTGATTTGTTTTATAAAGATGCCGCGAGCATCAAGCTTCATTATTTTCAACACAAGAAAGATGATTTAATGATTATGAAAAAGGGGAAAGCTGAAATACCCTCAATTGATATATATATGCGTAATGACTAGCGCAAACTAGACACAACGCATTGGGGAGATTCTGAGTAAGGGGGATTGTTATATAAAGGGAATAGATGGAGCACCCTAAATATATATAGTTATCTATAGCTTTATATATGAATATGTTTGATATGTTTGTGTGTTTTAATTGCTATTTCTATGATTGGGAAAGTTTCTCCTTTGGGATTTTAAGAAAGATAGATTATGTGGGATCCTAGTGTTTGTTATTATTGTGCTCGCAAAGATCTGTGGATCTTCTGCGTACATATCCCTTAGTGGGAATCAGAGCATTTGTAGCTCGGATCTACAGGGATCTATGGTTTGTTTGGTCTGAGGGAGAAAGAAATTTACTCGGCAAGGATGAGACCTTGTGCCTACGTATTCTCAAAAGGATGTTGAGAAATTCAGAGCAATCGTAGTTCCCACTTATGCTAGTGGAAAGCAACGGGATGTTAGTAAGAGACATACAAATGTCATCTTAATGGAAAATGTATCTAATCTATTTTATCACATACATTTTGAAAAGGTTTGATTGATTAAAATCTTTCGTCGTAAGTATTAGGTGTTTTGCTTGAGTGTACAAGCGTTACCACTTACATGTTTAAGAAAGATGTTTGAAAAAGATGATTGAATCTTTTAACTGTAAGTATTGGGTGTTTTGCTTGAGTGTACAAGCGTTACCACTTACAATTAAGAGATGTTTTGTTTGAAAAGAGTTTGAAAAGAGTTTGAAAAGTTTTGGTATGTGATATGATAGATGAGATACTTCTTCCATAGAGATGATAGATGTCTAAATCTCGAGGAGAAATTGATTGGATTAAGGGATGCTTTTAAGAAGCCCATGGGTCCTTGTATTGTTAGCCCAAGAGGAGGCATTCTGAGGGTCATCGAGGGTCATCGAGGGTCATCGAGGGTCCTTGTATGAAGCTCAAGAGGAAGCTATAGGGTATGGCTGGCTTTGTGTTAAAAGGGATTTCACCGAGAAACCATCCTTTTGGAATTAAGAGCAATTTCATCGGGAAATTTTACTCTCTGGGGATTTGAAAGTGATTTCACCGAAACCATCCTTTCGTGGTTCTATCTTAGCGGGTGATTCTTTGTATTGGAAGCCCAATAGGAGGTGTTAAGAGATTTCTGTCTCTTTCATTGTATGATGCCCAAGAGAAGGCTAAACTCAATGAGGAGTTCTTTTGAACGAAGCCCAAGAGGAGGCTGACTCAACAGGGGAGTGTTGTCTTATATGAAGCCTAAGCGGAGGCTAAACTCAGATGAGTTTTCTTATATGAAGCCTAAGAGGAGGCTGAACTCTGTGGGGAGAGTTATCTTGTATGAAGCCCAAGCGGAGGCTAAATTCATGCTGGAGATGAATTATCTTGTATAAAGCCCAAGCGGAGGCTACAACTGTGGGGAACCTATTGGTTAGACTAATTGTTATGTTATAATTAGACAGTTGTATAAACAAGTGTGTGTGTGTGTGTGTGACATGTATTCACAGGAGTTTATGAAGGAAATATAAACAATGCATGATGTTTATTTACAAAATTTTATGAAGTATAAACAAGTGTTTGTGAACGAACGTTTAAAACGAGTGTAACTTGATTATTTACAAGTTTGAACTATGTACAAGGAAGTGAATATGTACACGAACGAATATTTATGTACAGACAAAGATGGATGTACATATGAGGGTTGGGACTTACACCATAAGGGTGGCCCATTGGTGTGAAAGCAGTTTCACAGGGAATAATGCTCCTTTCAATACCAATGGTATCGGTGTGTATACAGATGAAACGGAAACGAACGATCGAAGTTTATCTGTAAAAAGTATCTGTATTATGTACAGATGAAAATTTGTATGAAAAGAATTTGATATGTACAAGGAAAAGGTATGTACATAAAGGGTGTTGGTTTGTGTATACACAAGTGAAGTGAAAAAAAACAAACGATCGAAGTTTGTCTGTACTTGAGTATAAAAAGTATCTGAGTTATGTACAGATGAAAATTTTGTATGTATTTGGAAATGATTTGATATGTACAAAGAAATATTATGTACACAAAAGAATGTTATGAGACTTACACCGTGAGGGAGTCCCATTGGTTTAAAAGAAGTTTCATCCGGAATAATTCTTCTCCTAGAACCAATGGATTCGGCGTACAAACAAACGAAAGAAATTTGTTTATGTTTGAATATTAACAATGATGATTTGAGTATGTACAAGTAAAATTAAATATGTACATAAAAGGATTGGGACTTACACCGTAAGGGAGGCCCATGATCGATTGAGAAATTCGAGAGAAAAACGAATTCGGTTTTATCGTTTTAATCGGATCGATCATGGTAAAAGATGTAAGTTTGATGAAATGTTTTGAAAAATGATTTTGAAAATGTTTTGAAATGTAAGGTTCATTTATGAAAAGTTTTGAAAAGAATCGGAAGTCGACAACTTGAAAAATTCACCTTAAAAGGAGGTTTGAAAAAGTGCTCAGAACGTCGTTTTCGGCTCGATTAAAATATAATCAGATGAAAGTTTTTTCTGAAAATTTTTGCACTATCATAAAATAGATGTATTTATTGACAAGTGTACAAAAAATCACCTTAAAATAAGGAGTTTTGATTGGTTAAAAAAAATGTGAAAGTTTTGTAAAAAAGACATGAAAATATGGAAAAGTTTGAAAAAAAGAATGGTCTTGAGAGGGATTGAACCCATGACCATTGGGTAGCACACGTGGCAGAAAACCTTAAGGGCGAGCAAGCTACCACTGGGACAAACGCGCATTGGTGTTAGTGGATCCAGACCACATGTAAACAAAACATTGGAATATTTGAATTTACAAAAGCTCAAGAACACGCGCGAAGCTTGTTCTTCGTTTTGATTCTCAGAAATTTCAAACCCAGCTACAATCCTTGTTTCTCAACGAAATTGGACGAAGTAAAAATGAAAATTGCTCGGTTTTTCATCACGAACACGAAGGTGGATGTTAATTGTATTTATTTTTAACCTAACATGTTTGAATTTTTGGAATCACGAAGAACCCTAGAAACTAAGATTTCAAATTAAATGATGTGTAGTTAATGATTCTTTGATTTTCTTGAGGGCTTATGATCGTGTTAGGTGCAGAAAGAGATTGGCCAAGAGCTTTTTCATTTAAGTTCAAAGAATTAGGATATCCAAGTTTAAGTTCATACCTGTTTAAGTGGAGATCGAATTCAGTGCAAGAGTGTTTCCAGAACTTGTTTGTGGATTGCTACAGCACCATCGGCATGTATGGAAGCTAAATGAATGATCTGCTTGCCTTGAGCTTGCCTGGATTATGCTACACAAGTTCACCTGCACAGTTCACAAATAGAAGCTCGATTTTGATGTAAAACCTGTTACAGTTGCTTGCCAATGATCTGGATCATGTACATGAGGTTCATAGATGATGTTTGAATCATTAGAACACCAATTGCTTAAGCCAAACTAACAATTCGATGGTTATGGCAGTTTGTACAAGTTTGGAAAAGTGAAAAGTGATTTCTGATTTTTACTTGTTCTTGTGCTAGTTTTATGATTCAAACAAGTTTAAAATTGGTTATGGAATGTATTTGACACCAAAGATCTTATGTTTATTCACAATTTTTCAAAAATGCAAAGTTTCTCCAACATCACTATGTTTCTTGATTTTCAAGTAAGAAGAGAGAAAGCATGGATTTGCATTGCTTTGGTGTGGTTTGAACTTGAAATTGTGATCCATTTATAGGCCAAAGGTTCTGAAATTGTTAGGCACAAGTACATGGCAATTGGAAAATCAAAGATGCCTTAAGGGGTAAGAAAGGCTTTTTACAAAGGAAAAGGAAGCTTCCCTTTTTTACCATGTGCTATTTTTTCCAATTTTGATCCAATCCTCAATTATTACTTCTCACTGATTTTTATCAGTTCTTATCCTAATTTGGTAAGGTGGCAAGTGTTCTAGAAGAAGAAATCAAGAAATGACCTATAATTTGATGTTTTGGATTTTGAAAATCAAGTTCAGGGAGCCTTATGTTTCAATTTCAAAAGTATAGCTAGACTCCATGGATTTGTGAGTTCTTGGACATTTTGGAAAGATTGTTTCACAAGCTACAACTTTCATGTTTTGAGTTTTTTCCAATTCAAAATGGCATGAAGTTTGAAAAAAATAAGAAATTTCAACACTTAGAAAATTTTCTAAGTATGAAAACTTTTGACTTTTTGTTGACTTTTTCAAATTCTTTGATTTTTTAAGATCACGATGGATCATTTGAAGTATTTTGATGATTGAAAAAGTTTTGTTTTGAAAATTTTGACCAAAAGTCAAAGTTTGACTTTTCTGTGCAGATGAAAATTCATCAGATGTTTCTGAAATTGACTGATGAAGTCTGTGAACTTCTGTGATGTTTTGAATCCAGAAATTAGGTCAAGATGTTGTATCTAAGATATAATGACCAATCTCTATCCAAAAAAGTCATTTCTTGCTCAAAAAGTCAGAGAATACTCATGCCCAATCAAAACCCTAATTCGTCGATCCTCGATTGATCTATGAGAAAAATGGATATCTGATGATCAGAGGTTGATGATTTGATCAAGATAGATCTAATGAGGTGAGAAAAACTCAAACCCTAATTGGTTGCCTCTTAAATCATATGAAAACCTGATGAAATCCTAATTTTGACCTGTAAAGGCTATACCCGATTAATGCTGTCTAAACTGTTAGTTATGCAATGATGCAAATGTAAGGTGGTATATTAGGTCAAAATTTGGGGTATGACAGATGCCCCTATTTAAGTTTCTTTAACCTGAGAGATGAAGATGAATATCTTCGTTTTGATAGGTGTAAAGAGACTTAAATATCAGAATACGCAAATTTTGGACCTAAGATACCAAAAGATGCGAGTGATGCAAAATGACCGTAACAGGATTCACCCAGAGAAATATCAAAGAAATGACATGGTGGGGAAAACTTTGTGAGGATGACTTGATCTGTTTAAGAAAAAAGTATCCTATTTGTTGGGAAACACGCAATATGTCTCGCTGGGGAAAAGAGATTCACAAAACATGTGAATATCTGTTTCGCTTTGGGAAACAAAGAGATTACCTTCTGTCAGCCTTGTGACAATATTTAAGGTAAGTGGAAATGATATTACCAATTATCAGCTTTGTGATAGTCTATGGTAATAAATTTTGAAGATGTTACCAATTATCAGCGAAGTGATAACTATAACAAGGTAAAATTTGCTTTAAAGAATAATTCTTTGATATTACAAATTATCAAAGTGATAACTATAACAAGGCAATAAAGAAAGAAATGAAAACTCAAATGGGCTTTAAAGATATTACCAATTATCGACAAAGTGATAACTATAACAAGGCAAATCTTTAGAAAATTGTATAGACTTTGTGAATAAGATGAGGAAATTTGCCTTTTGGATACAATCTTGCAGGATTCTCTTTTGAGACGAAAGACACACCGGGAAATTTCTCGTATAGTCATGATTTTGACTTTGTTGAGAAGACAAACTTTTATGACAATTTTATGAATGAAGAGAAAGATAAGCGGCTCATTTATGAGGCTATTGCTTATTGCTTTGTTAATTATAGATGTGTTCTATCCAGAATGAATGAAAGAAAAAATCCATCAAGACATTATTCCCAATGAGGAATGATCTTAGCCGGGAATGGTGGAGAGAAGAAAATGTATTTCTGTTTGGGAATACTCCGTTGGGGAAAAAGATGTATTTTTCCGCTTGGAGATATTCTCTGGGACAGTGGTACTTACATGAGTAAGCGTGATTTACACCAGTGATATGAAAGCAAACATTTCAAGGAATGCAAAAATGCACGAATGATGCTATTATGTATGAATGTCATGAATGTTATATGCATGCTAACAATACTTGACAAAGACACTAAAGAGATATTTGGGAAAAGGACCACGTCACAGTTCGAACAAATATTCAGTGAAAATCGCAAAGAATCGCACGCCATCGATGAAGAATTTTGAGTTGCATGCTTTAAACTTTCAGAGAAAGGCACTTCATTGGAAACTTGGTTGGGGATTCTTTTTGGGATAAGAATATCGTCCTTTGATGATTTCTGCTGAGGATAAGACTTCTGTAGCAGTCGTTTTTATCCTTCGGAGATTGAAACACTTACGGAGAAAACTGTTGAAGTTCTTTCTGTGTTCATAGTTCAAAGGAAAATTTTTGCTTTTGTTTCAAAATTTTTAAAGTAAAAATTCATTTAAAACATTTTAGTTTCAAAAAGTGATTTTCACAATAAAAAGCGTTATTTTGCAAAACAGAATAAAGTATGAATTGCAAACAAAAAGTACAAGGCTCAAATTTATTGATAGAATGGTAATCAGCCAAATGCGTGATTCCATGGATTATTTACAAGAGTTGGAAATGATAATTTATGGGGAAAAGGCTACATTGAAAGCAAATAACCGCTATTATCCCTAACAACTTTGAATTCCAACTGCGCTTGTCGCTTCAGAAGAGTTGATTGAAGATCCGTTGATGGAAAATTCTTCAGAGTGACGAAGTTCGGACTGACAGCAGTTACTTTGTCATTTTTGTGTATCCTTGTTTTTGCCTAGATTGCCTTTTTAGGTTTCCAATCTATCAGGATATTTTCTGTTTATTGTCTCTAATTTTTGCCTGGATTGCCTTTTTAGGTTTTCAATCCACCGAGACGCTCTTTTTTGCCTAAGCCGCCCTTTTCGGGTTTTCGACTTACCGAGTTGTTCTTTTGTTTTTTTTAGACAAAGTATTTCTTGACTGCATCAGCATTCACGGATGCGGGAGTTCATCACCGTCCATGGTTGTGAGAGTCATAGCCAAAAGCTTCTTTTGACGATGTATGGGCCTTCGTAATTAGGAGTCCATTTGCCCCTAGAATCTGGTTGAAAAGACAGAATCTTTTTAAGCACGAGGTCGCCTTCTCGGAATTCACGAGGTCGGACCTTCTTGTCGAAAGCTTTCTTCATTCTTCTTTGATAGAGTTGTCCATGACACAGAGCGGTCAGGCGCTTTTCTTCAATTAAGTTCAGTTGATCATATCTGCTTTGACACCATTCAGCCTCAGATAGTCTTGTTTCCATGAGAACTCTCATTGATCGGATCTCAACTTCTACGGGGAGCACTGCTTCCATGCCGTATACTAAAGAAAAAGGAGTTGCCCCTGTTGAAGTGCGTCTTGCACGATACCCATGCAGAGCAAATGGCAGCATTTCGTGCTAGTCTTTGTAAGTGATGACCATCTTCTGGACGATCTTTTTGATGTTCTTGTTGGCTGCTTCAACGGTGCCGTTCATCTTTGGCCAGTAAGGAGATGAGTTATGATGCTCGATCTTGAATTCCTCACACAGTTCCTTCATCATTTTGTTGTTCAAGTTCGATCCATTGTCAGTAATGATCTTGCTTGGAATTCCGTATCGACAAATGAGGTTGTTCTTGATGAACCTCACAACCACTTGTCTTGTAACGTTGGCGTAAGATGCTGCTTCGACCCATTGGTGAAGTAATCAATAGCCACCAGAATGAAGCGATGTCCGTTGGACGCTTTCAGTTCAATCATCTCAATCATGTCGATGCCCCACATAGAGAAAGGCCACGGAGAAGAGAGAACGTTGAGTAGAGTCGGAGGCACATGGATCTTATCTGCATAGATCTGGCACTTGTGACATCTTTTGACGTGTTTATAGCAATCAGATTCCATTGTTATCCAATAGTATCCTGCTCTCAAGATTTTCCTAGACATTGCATGTCCATTTGAATGGGTTCCAAAGGACCCTTCATGCACTTCATGGATGATCGTGTCTGCTTCTTGTTTGTCGACGCATCTGAGCAGAACCATTCTAGAGCCGAAGTGTGTAACTAAGTAGTACTCATGGACCTAACCAAGACTGATGAAGTCAATAGTGACCTTGTTTTGGAATTACTCAACCTCGAGGAGCAACCTTTGTTAAGTGTGTTTAAGACTCTAGCGAGTATCGTGATTTGCGAATTCCGAGGAAGAGTTGTTGTTATATAAGGAATCGAGCAAAGCGTAGTAGAGTAATGGAATCGAGCGTGATGCAGTGGAAGTGAAATTTGGTAGGTTTCAAGAGATGTGTGATGGATTGAGATCATAGTAGCACAACAGATGAAAGGAGGACTGGATAAGCTGGTAGTACGTGTAAAAGGGTTACTTGTGACAAGTGTTGAGTGGAATAACCTTCCTAAGGAGGAGCTCTATGAAAATGTTTTGTTCATTCTTGTCTCTCAAGGATCCACCATAACCCAAAGAGATACTATTGTTGGATAGACGTAGAGCAAACTATGTGGTTCGTATGTGATAAGATATTTTAGAAACAGTGGTTATACGAGTGAGTATTGAGAATTAAGTGTGGAAAGGTTTTTCGCTTGAAGTAGAATTTTCGTGAATGCGTCTTATGCATTTATGAGCGTGCACGGAGATTTGGAAGGTAGTTGTAGGTTAACTATTAGAATTGGATTTTTTCGACAAGAGGTTGTTGGATGTCATGGTTATAGCTCTAAGGATGTGTACCCTTGTCGATATTCGTGGAAATTTTTTTTCTAAAGCTGAAGTAGGGTTGAAAGTAAGAGGCTTCGTAGTGCAAGGAAAATGACTTGAAGCAAGCCGTGTTGAGCGTTGAAGAATTAGAGTTCAGGATCAAATAGTTTGAAAATCATTTATATGACATTGTTTGGACGCGAGGGGAAACGAATCTAAATGTTGTCATACAAAGACGTTGCAGAGGATATGTATAAACTCGAGTTAGTGCAATAGCCAACGAAGAAGAAGTGAAGTTAAGCAAGGATGAGCTTGGCAAACATTGAGAATGAGGATTATCCGACTAAAATGGATTGTTAGAGATTCTTGAGCTAATGCGAACTCGATGTGAATGGGTCTAGGTTGGAAACCTAGAGATAACCTATTTCCAAGCAAGTCTGAACGACGTATCAAAAGAATGTGTTGTGAGACGACTAAGGCTAATAGTCAGGAATGTTAAGGACGCGAGCGTAGTAGAAAGTGGTTTTTTCTTGGATGGAGCGACTTTCGGACGAAGACATAGAGTTTAACCAAAGGAGGAATGTAAGAAATATTTGTCCCCTCGTTAGAATTTGACGTGTGGAATCTATTGTCAGGGTAGTTCGAAGGAATTCGAGGGCGAATTCTATTTAAGGGGGGAGAATGTAACATCTCTATTCTATTAAAATGAGTATATTGGTATATAATTATAATTGGGGATATATAAAGAGGAAATAATTGGACTTAGTTAAGACAAGAAAAGATTGGTTAGAATTAAACCAAATGGCAAGTTAGTAAAAATGGCATGGTTGAAGAGTACAATGGTCACTATATACTAAGTTGCATGGAATCTTAAATAGTAAGGTCAGTATAAACCAATACAAATAAGAATTTTAAGGTTTGGAAGTGATGAAAAAATTAGAAGTCATCTTCTCCATTTGCAAGCTCTATTTTCGTATTCCATGGACATCTCCCACTAAAAACGTAATATCTCTATGCTCACAACTCCGATTAAGCTAATTCTTAACTTTTCAGAAAGCTTACAAAATTCTCTATAATCTGGATATATGGTTTGTGTTCTGCATATTTGTGAGGAAGGAGATAATCGCGTTTGAAGATGGAGGTTTGAAGTTGATGTTGTTGTATGAACACCAAGAGCAGTCTTCACTTAGAAAGCCATAAATTTTACTCAGTCTCGATTCAATTAATTCTTAAAGTTCGGGAATCTACACGAAATTCCAATCAATTTGGTACATAGATTCATGTTTATAGTTGTTGTATTGAAGGAGAAAAACGTGTTTAAAGATTGGTGATTTTGCTGGAAATGGAGGAAAGAGTGCAACGGGATTGTTGGACTTGGAAGTGAAATTAGGGTCAAGAAGAGAGTGAAAGGGCAACATATTCACCCTTCTAACCTCCAATTAACCAAGGTGAGTATAATAGTTAGAGACTTTGGAAAAATTGGGTTTTTTTGTAAAAGATTTGGGGTTCTGTGAAAATTAGGATTTTTGGGTGAAAAGTAAATGTGCATGCATGATCATTGTTAATGTTGTTTATCATGTTAATACATAATAATTCGTATTTGATTGCTACGGGTTGATGTTATAAGTGATAAAATGGAGATTGGGGACTCCATGACAGTTCTGTCCAGAACTGGTTTTTTTGGTTTTCTCCAACCGCACTCAACGGTCATGGTTGCGCTCAGCGAGCCCCACAATAACTTGAAAAATTAAGAATTTACAGGGGCCGCTCAGCGGCGTGACCTCGTTCAGAGCGGTCCCCTGTGCACAACGATATTATTTTCCCAAAAAGTGAAGAATGTTTCTAGGTTCAGAACCGTTTGCCTATCTTATTTCCTTAGTGCTGCTACGCACAACCAAGTAATAAGGGAGTGGAATGTGGACATTAAAACACGTACCAAAGATGTTTAAATGATGTGATAAGTATATGGGGACATGTTTGGTCTATGACTATGTATTACAAAATTGTATGAATTGTTTTCCCGTCATTCTGGTCAAACGCTCGGATGATTGTGTTATTTGCATTTGACATAAAAGTACTGACAGCGTAAACCCGAATAAGGTAACCGGTATAGGCAAATCTTGGGTGCTTGTGTATGTGATATATGCTTGAATCGGAGTAGAACCATGTTGTCAGGTAGTAAATCCTGTTTGTTGGTTATCGGTTATTGGAATGCCTTGATTGTTCGTTACTTCTTTACACTTGAGCTGCCAAAGGCGATGTGCAAGTGGGACCTGGAGGCGTTTACCACTATGAGACTCATCTGTATTCTTGGTATTGGTAAGTGTGTGACGCCATATAGGCTACGTCACCAGAAATTTCTTACCATCTAGTGACGCCATGTAGGCAATGTCACTAGGCTTTCACCCGGTGGGCGTGTACATTCGAGATGGCATTTTTGCACTCGTGTGGTTGGTGCTCGTCTCACTTGCGTTGGATGGAGGCAGGATCGTGACACCACTTAGGCAACTCCATGGTTGAACTCGTCACGGATGAGCTCCATTTGGGACAGGTCTGTTGTCTAGCAGTTTGCTTGTGCAAGTCTCTTGATGATGAGGTACACAGGGACTCACTGAGGGTGTAGTTTTGTTAGCCTGGACAGATAGGTATAACTCCTTGATTCCTTGCACAAGGATGCGGGTCTGCATATTTGTTTGTGTGTTGTGATGACAATCTCCGAGAGCAGATAGGCTGGTAAACCCAGAAGACCTGACCTTGAGGGTTGCGCCCGACAGAAGGCGGGCTGGTATGCCCGAAAGACTTATTCTGGAGGAAATCGGTAGTCATGATTGTTTGTTGATCTCATTGGTTAGTCAAGGGACTTCCAATGCGGATTTTATCCTTGTTGTGTATTTGTACCGAGTCGTAAGTTATAAACCCCAGATTCTAGGTGAATCCATTTTTGATGCATGTACCATGTAGAACCGAGCAAACCCCTAAGATAGGGAGGCTCACTAAGATTTAGTAATCTCACCCCATTCCAATTATTATTTTTCAGGAACAGGTTATAAGTGGTAGAATCGTTAGATAATTGGTTTCGAAGACTACGATGTGCAAAGGCAGAAAGACCTCATCAGATATTATCTTTCTGTTGTGCGATGTTGAAGACAAGCTTCTTGGATACATTATGATTGAGATTTATATTGTATTCAGTTTTAAATTCTTGTCTTTTTCATCTAGTTGTATGTTTAACATTACCGCATATTATTCTAGACATATATGTATGGGGTGTTACACTACATGTTCTTGGAATAGACAACGATATTTTATTACGTTCATAGATGATTACTCAAGGTATGGATACCTATATTTAATTCATGAGAAATCTCAATCCTTGGACGTGTTCAAGTCATTCAAAGCTGAAGTCGAGCTTCAACTTAGAAAGAAAATAAAAGCTATCAAATCTGACCGTGGTGGCAAATACTATGGTCGGTATGATAGATCAGGGGAACAACGTCTAGGGCCCTTCTTTATTTTCCTCGATGAGTGTGGAATTGTTCCGCAATACACAATGTCGGGAAAACCCAACATAAATGGAGTTACAGAACTACGAAATCGGACTCTTAGGACATGGTAAGGAGTATGATTAGTCATTCTTCTCTTTTAGAGTCATTTTGGGGAGAAGCATTAAAGACCGTAGTTTATATCCTTAATAGAGTACCTAGTAAAGTAGTAGCTAAAACCCCTTATGAGCTGTGGACTAGGAAAAAGCCCAACATTAGACACCTGCACATTTGGGGATGTCCAGCTTAAGCGAGGCCTTATAAGCCTCATGAAGTTAAGTTCGATGCAAAGACAGTTAGCTGTTATTTTATTGGATATGTTGAACGTTCTTATGGGTACAAGTTTTATAATCCCATCATTAGAACAATTTTTGAAATGGGAAATGCAAAATTCCTTGAGGATGTAGAGTTTGGAGGGGAAGGAAGCATAAGGAGTGTTTCTTTTGATGAAGAAACTACTTCTCACAATGATCAAGTCTTTGTACCTATCCTGTTTCCAGAAACAAGTTTTGAAATAAATAATGATGTTACTCCCAACATCACCCAGGAACAAGACATTAATGAGTTTCTTCCTCAAGTACCACTTATATTTCAAACTCAACAACCTCAAGAGCCACCATTAAGAAGATCCACTAGAGAGAAGAAAAGTGCAATTTCAGATGATTATGTTGTATTTCTTCAGGAATGTGAAGATGAAATTAGTTTGATTGAGGAAGATCCTATCAACTTTAGTCAAGCTATGCGGAGTCCAATCTCTCTTAAATGGGTTGATGCCATGAAGGATGAGATGAAGTCGATGGCTGACAATGATATTTTGGATCTCGTTAAATTACCTAAAAGAAAGAAACCCATTGGTTGTAAATGGATATTTAAAACCAAAAGGGATTCAAAGGGTAACATTGAGAGATATAAAACTCGTCTTGTCGCAAAAGGCTTTTCTCAAAAGGAAGGAATTGACTATAAAGAAACTTTCTCCCAGCTTCTTCGAAGGACTCTCTTAGGATTATGATGGCATTGGTATCTCATTTTGATTTAGAATTGCATCAGATGGATGTAAAGACTGTGTTTCTAAATGGAAACATTGAAGAGACAATATATATGGTGCAACCAGAAAACTTTGTGTCGGGAGACCTAAAGTTTATGGTTTGTAGACTAAAGAAATCCATCTATGTCCTTAAACATGCTTCCCGTCAATGGTCTTACAAATTTCATCAAGTAATATCCTCATTTGGTTTTGAGGCTAATCTCGTTGATAACTGTGTATACCAAAAGTTCAATGGGAGTAACTTTGTTTTCTTGGTACTATATGTAGATGATATCCTTTTGGAAAGCAATAATATAGGCTTATTGCACGAAACTAAGAGATTTCTCACAAATAAATTTGAGATGAAAGATCTTGGGGACGCCTCCTTTGTCTTAGGAATTCAAATACTTAGAGACCATTCTAGAGGTATTTTAGGATTGTCACAAAGGAGCTACATTAATACGATTTTGGATAGATTCTCCATAAAAGATAGTAAGCCAAGAGACACATTCGTTGCTAAAGGAGACAAGTTTTGTCTCAAACATTGTCCCACTACGAATCTTGAAAAGGAAGAGATGCATAAGATTCCATATGCTTCAGTTGTGGGAAGTCTTATGTGTGCTCAAGTTTGCACTCGTCCTGACTTAGCATTCATTGTAGGAGTTCTTGGCAGATATCTAAGTAACCCTGGTATGCAACACTAGATAGCAGTAAAACGTGTAATGTGCTACCTGAAGAGAATAAAATACTTTATGCTCACTTATCAAAAGTCAGATAACTTGGAGATCATTGGGTATTTTGACTCAGATTTTGCAGGATGTCCAGATAGCAGACGTTCCACATCTAGTTACATCTTTCTCTTGGCTGGAGGAGCCATTTCATGGAAGTCTTCCAAACAAACTTTAGTGGCTCCTTCTACCATGGTAGCAGAGTTTGTGGCTTGCTTCGAGGCATCGAATCATGCAATTTGGATGTGGAACTTTGTCACAAGCCTACGCATCGTTGGGAGTATTGAAATGCCCTTGAAGGTTTATTGTGACAATAGTGCAACTATTCTCTACTCCAACAATAATATGAGTTCTACAAAATCAAAATTTATTGATATCAAGTATCTTGTTGTGAAAGAAAGAGTTCAGGAGAAACAAATTTTGATAGAACATATAGGGACAGACTCAATGCTAGTTGATCCACTAAGCAAAGGTTTAACACCTAAGGCTTTTCATGGGCATGTTGGTTCTTATTTTCTATGTTCTATACTTTGGTTTTATTTTGGTACAAACTTTATGTTATGTTTAATTTTCTGCAGAAATAAAAACTTATGAAGTACTATTGTTATAACAATATCATATTTTTTGTTAAGTGAAAATACTATAATTTTGAATTACACCTAAGAAACTTCTGTTTGATCTCTCTAAAGACTTCAGTTGGACAAGTTGGAAATTTGCATGATTTAGAGATCACATTACATGAAATTTCCATGTCACTCATCCATATCGATATATGTCATCAAGTACGTTGATGTGGTGGCCGTCGGGGTTTCGTCACGTTATAAGTTAGTGACGACAGCCGTGATTGCTCCATTATTAATGTATGAGATGGACCAAATTGTAAAGTTGAAATCTAACGATAAATAGCATTCGGATGCGCGCCTAAAGAACTATGATAAGATTATTAAGATATATTGGTCAAGTGGGAGATTGTTGGAATATTTTATTTACTTAATTAAATATTATTTCATTATTACGTGGCCTAATATATTTATTTAATTATATTAGTTATTTTTTATCAAATAAAAGTGCCTTAAATATTTAAGTGATCAAATAATGTTTAAAAAGGCTATTAAGATTTTATTTAAAAATTATTTAATTAATTAATTAAATAATTAGATATGGGCTCAAATATGAGTGGATGTCAGGATGACCCAATTTGGAAATAATGGGAACCGTAATTGGCCATCACACTATATTTAGGTTATGGTCCCTAACTTTCTCGATGGATCCAGGTATTCTTAAAATTATTTTATCGATCCTTTAATTTTAATCGTGCTTGTATGGCTATTAGGTTTTCGCATAAATTAATATGTTATACCTTATAAGCATGTATATCTCTAAGTGACTGTTGGATCATTTAATTCTAACACTCAAATGATTCATAAATCAATAGCAAACCATTATAACAAATAAAATATTTTATTATATATAAATTGCCCTAAGAATTACTCAAAATGACAAGGAAATATTAAATAAAAATTTTAAATTTAAAAATATAAAATAGTGCATAATTCTCAATTTAATTAACATAGAATATTTACATAGATTTCACAAAAAAATCTTCAATCAAAAATTAAAAATCTAATATTAATATTAAAACAATCAAATATTCTTGTATTGATTACAGAAAAATATTTATAATGAAAATCATAATTTTATTCTATAAATAATATAAAATAAAATAAAATATCAAATCAAATCAATTTATTATAAAACAAATTAATATTTATAATCACACATAATCTCAAGATGTCATTATAAGAGTAACAAATCTCTATAAATATTGAACATAATTTTGAGAATGTAATATTAAAGTATAATTTATTCTCAAAATAAATTATTTAAAATATAAATTCAATTAAAATCAATTGGAGATTAATTTTATATGTTGTAACTCTTTTAAATAAAACATTAAAGAAGTATATCATGAAACAGCTCATCTCATGTAATATATCTTAATTTATTTTAAAATCGCATTCCACAAAATTTGGCATCCAAAGTGGGTGTACAGTTTCAAATACACTCAATTTAATAATTTTACTTATGTTAGTAATATTGATTCACCAACAAGAATTGTTTTTGAACCATAATTTAATAATAGACATTTAGATTAGGATGAAGAGTTAAACCATATGTAAAGAAAAATTCAAGGTATTAAAAAAGTTAATGGTTTTAAAGGCTTCATCCATCATCACATATATTATATACTAAAAATGATTTGATCTTTTAAAGAAGATTATATGTAAAATCATGTAATCGTACTAATTATTCTTATTCCTTCAAGATCAAAAAATTGTTTTAGGAATAGTTTTCAGTTTAGTCAAACTAAACTTTTAAGAAATTCAAGAATAACACTTAAAATTTGGTAGTGTTCTTGATCTATTAATCCATTAAAATTAGAATTTATCGAAAATTATTAATAGTTATAATACGTATCTAATCAAGATTCTGATACCAATTGATAGATTTAATTGAATCGATAGTATGAGTCATTAAATAAATAAATAAAAAGTATATAAGAATAGATTATCTGCACGGTGGGAAATAAAAAAGCACGGCTGCTACATCTTTCATGTTCCAACCAACCCATTTTTGTGAGTAAAGAGGGCAATCATGAGAAACAAAGTAGCAGAGAATACTCCTCCCAAAATAACTACCTGCAAGTAAATATATTACATGATTATATGTTACTCTATTTTGTTAGGAATTTTGCAGACACATGCGTCCGCATAAACAGCAATAGTTTTCTTACCCATTTGAACATGTAGCTATGGTTATCATTCCAAGTATATGGGATGTTCATGCCGAAAATAGCAGTCACCAGAGCGTAGATAGTTATACAAACAGTTCCAGTGCTAAGAAAGAGTTCCAGCTGCATGAGTGTTGAAAGGTTAGCAAATACATTTTACAAAACACGATAGAAGACATGCATGGTGCAGAAACATAAAATGTACCCGAATAAGCTGATTACGATGGTTGTCAAGCTGCAAAATGTACCCAGAAACATAGAAGAGAGTGCTTAAAACCCTGGCTTGGCACTTGGGTCAGCCCTCCGATGCAAGAATGAGATGCAAAACACGAATTTTTCAGAAACATTAGAACATGAGGTACCTTTTGAACCCCAGCAATCAGCTTTGTCATTGCATTCTTCAGTTTACGAACTTTGTCCAAATTTTTACCACTAATCTGCAGAAGTTCATAACAAGTGAACAAAATACAGTATGAGAATTTCAATAACATATAACAAACAGATCCCTCAAGAAGGTCAGACAAGATATGGAATTGAATTAATTAGTACTACCCTGCAAGTAAGTTTATCTAATGCAGAATAAGCATCTATCTCCAACTCAGTTGTACTTGCAGCAAGAAAACTACAAATAGCTTCTAAAGCCACCTCCAGAGCACGGAATTCAAACGGTAACTCTGCATGGCATAATTTGGCTTATAAGACTTGTCAATTGAAAACAAATTTTATCTGAGAATCAACTATTTATTTACGCAGTCCATCTTCTTCTTCAGCAGCTTGGATCTCGAGATGAATGGCACTCATTGTAGGCAGTCGCATTTTCAGTTCCTCAACAACAGGGACCACATGTTCATCTGTCGGATCTCTCACCAATACCTCTTCAGCTGTTATTATGGCCTTGATATGCTGAAACACAGAATAAAAAAAACAAAAATAAAAACCAAAGAACCAAACATAACCATATGTGCTGTGAGTTGTGACACTCCACCTCCAAATTAAGAAGAATAGCATTCTCTCTAACAAGGATGGTAGAAGGGTAAGAGAGAAAGGATCAAGAATTCTAAGATCACGTGCATCAATCTCAACTCTATGAATTCAAATTAATGTGTTTGTCATTTACTTAATTATGTAGTTTTATATTGGTCCACCATTTATTTACTTTTCAACCAAAACTAACATAAAGACCTAAAATAAAATAACTAATAATGTATTATTATTTACAAGTATTCAAACAAAATAAAATATTCGCTTAAAATTTAATAATTCTATATAAAAAGTATTTGTTCAATCTTTTCTATTATACTCAATATTTAAATTTTTAATAATAATAGAATCTTACCAAAAATGTTTTTCTATATGCTATTTAATTTTACCATTAATATATCAATTTTAATTTTAATTACACTTTTTCTATAACTCTCTTTGTCATTTATATCCATTGCAAAAAAACCACATTTTTTTATTGTTATGAAATTTTAATATTATTTATGTACTAAAATAAACATGTCTAAAATATACTTTTATTGTTATTATTATTTATTGTATTGTTAGGGAGTTCCATGTATTATTATTTAAAAGAAAATCATATTCTATATGTTTTTATTGTTAAGGAATTTTCTATATTATTATTTATTTAGAATTTTGTAATTTTGCATGTTCTACTATTATGACCTTTTAAAAAAAGAATTATTGATTTATCACTTATATTTTTATTTGATTAAAAATATTTAAGATTGTGAAATTATTGTCTATATTTTAATTTGGTTATTTGATTGTTTGCAAGTTAGAGTTATTTTATTTTTCAAGTTCTAATTTTGTTACCATTTTAAATGAAAACACATTATTGATTTATAACCTATATTTTAATTTGATTAAAACTATTATCTTTTACAAGAAAAAAATATTTTCATTTGATTTATCACCTATATTTAATTAAAAATATTGAAAAATAATGTGAAAGTATTACCTCTATTTTTGGTTGATTTATTTATTTGTAAATTTAATTATTTTTACAAACTTTACCATTGTGACTTTTTTAATTTTTTTTATTACTTGTTATAATATTTTAATAAGGACAAAAGTTGGGCACAATTCGTGATTCTTACTATTTTTTAATAAAATATGCTAAATATATAATGTCCTCTAGCATATATGTATATTGTTTCTATTTTTACTTCTTAAATAATATTTAAATATACTTATTTTATTTTTATTGAAAAATAACAAGAGTCATATCTAAAAAATTGTACCTAAATTTTATCCTTTTAATAATTGTGGTATCTTTGAATATTGACAAACTAGAAATTTTAATTTTATTATTTATATATGAAGTGTCATTCTTGCAAGTAGCATATAGAAAACTATTTTCATCCTTGCAAGAATAATAATTTCATAATGAAAAAATGAAAAAAAAAAATATATAATAAAATTAAAATTTCTAATATATCAATATCCAAGAAGGCCCATAATCATTAAAATTTTATAACAATATTATAATTTATTAAAAATACTCACAATGGTAAAAAAAATTATAAAAAAAAATCAAACTTGCAAATAAATAAATGTAAAATGTTGGTAATAATTTCACATTTTTTAATATTTTTAATCAAATATAAGTGATAAATTAAATGAAAATATTTTTTCTTATAAGAGAAATATTTTTAATCAAATAAAAATATATAGATAATAAATAAATAATATGCTTTTATTCCGGAGAACTTGCTAAGATATTAACTTCCTAACTTACAAATAAATAAATCAGCCAAATTAAAATTTAGGTAATAATTTTGAATTCTTCCATATTTTTAGTAAATGAAAATATATATAATAAATGAATAAAATTCTACATTTTAGACGTATCTATTTTAGAAAATAAATAATATCAAAACTCCCTAACAATAAAAAAAAATATAGAATATGACTTTTTTTAATAAATCTAAAGAATTAAAAGAGTTCGAAAGAAAAAAAGTACGAGAGAGCTTGAAAAAAATTAAAATTAATATGTACGTCTAATATAAAATTAAATAGCATATAGAATAATATTTTTCGTAAGATTTTATTTTTGGTTAGATTGTCGTTTATGCCTCTAAACAATTAAAAGCTTATGAAAGGAATTGTCTTACGCGTGATTTAGAGTTAGCAATTGTGGTGTTTGTGTTTAAGATTTGAAGACATTATCTTTTTGGCTCTAAGTTTGAGGTGTTCACTGACCATAAGAGTCTGGAGTATTTGTTCTATTAAAAAGAGTTGAACATGAGGCAGATGAGGTGGCTCGAACTTCAAAAAGACTATGATTTTAATTTGAGTTACCATCATGGTAAAGCAAATGTTGTGGTTGATGCTTTGAGTAGGAAGTCTTTGTATATGTCGATGCTTATGGTGAGAGAGTTGGAATTGATTGAGCAATTCAGAGATATGAGTTTAGTGTGTGAATAGACTTTTGAAAGTGTAAAGTTGAGGATGTTGAAACTAACTAGTGGTATTCTTGAAGAGATCAGAGGAAGTCATAAACATGATTTGAGTTTGGTTGACTGGTTATTGCTAATTAACCAAGTTTATAGAGGTGAATTTTGAGTTGATGAATATGGTGTGATGAATTTTAGTGATAGAGTGTATGTTTCAGATGTGTCAGAACTTAAGAAGATTATTCTTGAGGAAGGACATCGAAGTGGTCTAACTATTCATCCTAGTGCTACAAAGATGTATCAAGACTTGAAGAATTTGTTTGTGGTCCGGTATGAAAAAGGTAGTTGTTGAATTTGTTTATGCTTGATTGACTTGTCAGAAGTCGAAGATTGAATATCAATGGGTCTGATACGACCGTTGAGTATTCCGAAGTGGAAATGGGATAACATTTCAATGGATTTTGTGTCGGGTTAGCCGAAGACAGCTAATGGTAATTATTCGACCTAGGTGATAGTGAATATATTGACCAAGTCGACTCATTTCTGGTCGAAGAAGATTAATCATTCCATGCAGAAGTTAGTTGAGATGTATATCGAAGAGATGGTGAGATTACATGGTACACGTTCAAGTATTGTGTAAGATAAGGATCAGAGGTTTACGTCAAAGTTATGGGAAGGTTTGCATAAAGCTTTTGGTACTAAGTTGAGGTTGAGTTCTGCAATCATCCGCAAATGGACAGTCAAGTAGAGGAGACGATCTAGTCTTTAAAGGATTTGTTGAGGGCTTGTGTGTTAGAACAAAGAGGGGTTTGGGATAGCCACTTGTCGTTGATTGAGTTTACGTACAACAACACTTTTCATGTTAGTATTAGTATGACACCATATGAAGTATTGTACGGTAGAAGGTGTATGACTCTGTTTCTGTTTTGTTGGTATGAGTTAGGCGAAAGTGTTGTACTCGGACTGGAGATTGTCCAGAAGATGAATGATAAGTTCAAGATTATCTAAGATAGGATGAAAGCTTCACAGATCCGTCAGAGAGTTATCATGATAAGAGGAGGAAAGCATTTGAGTCCCAAGTCACCACGATTCTTCCAAACACCATGGTGACATCTCTAAAATTAGGCGCTAATATTTTTTTATATTTTTAAATTTTTTTTGGATATAAATAACGGTGGATGGTCGGACCTTTGTGATACATTCGATCTTTCATGGGTTTGAACCTCAACTCTCTTAAAAGTTTTATTCCTTTAATGTTAAGGCGCCCCTTTTAATTTTTATTTATTTTAAACAAAGAAAAAAGATATCACAACGGTTGTTATTTCTAACCGTGCTGATCTATTTTGTTTTTGAAAGATATACCACTATGGTCGGTCTTATAAACCTTGAGGAAAGGTTTTTTTATGTATAAACGTCGCCTATTTCTTATCATCCATTTCTCTCTAAAGAAAACCCTAACATATCATCTCTCTAAAGATTTCTTTGAAACTGCAGATAAAAACCATAGTTTCTCTTACAACAAGTAAACAAAAGTGAATGTTCCCAATGTTGTCATGGATGAAAATCACTTGTTTCTGCAGTCTCACTTTCTGCAGCCTTAATTTCAAGCACAACTATAACAAGGAAAAACGTTCGATGAAAACTCCAACGGCAGCGAAGATGGTATGTTCTCATGCTCTCTCTTTCAATTTATCTGATGATACTTAAAAAATTAGGATTTATGGGTTTAGCATGTTAGATTGGTAGCATTGCTTGAAGTTCTTATAAGCTCTTGATAGATACTTATAATAGGGATATTCCACTGCCCTAGGACCTATAGGTATCAAATCTTCTCTTCACACTTGATTTATATCATCCATCATTGATTTAGACAAGTGCTTTCCTTCTCTCATGATGTTGATTATCAATTAGGTGACTTGTTTTGTGTATTGAAGTATTGTCTTCTATATTTGTTGCTCATGAACCTCATCTTGATTTAACTTATTATACAAGTCACACATGTCTTAATTATTCAATTAAGACCATTTTGTTTGATTTTTACCAATTACCTTGAATTTGACTAGTTTTGGTGTTTTCAAACTCTAATTTGGTGTGCTATTGTGTACAAGATTTTTACCTTGTTTGAGATGCTTTTGTTTATGGTTTATTTAGCTCTTAATATACTGAGCTTGCATGTGCTAACATCATTTATTCTTAACCTATATTCATAGGTGTTTGATTCATGTTTGTTTTGCTTTTAATTGGCTTGCTAATTGCTTTTGTGTTAGTTTTGCTCTAACATGTTGGATGTTTTGTGTATGAGCTTTGAATGAGTCTTGTCTACGTGTATTTCTTATGTTGTTTAGGCTACTGATATTGTGTGTTTCATCACCTTTTAATTTTGTCCCTTTACCATGTTTGACTTGTTGGCTTGTATGCTTGTTCAAGTTGACTTTTAGGGTTGAATCTTGACTTCTTCCTTTGATAGTTTTGTGTTATTTGTGATATTGAAGTATGATAATTGATTTTGTAATTTTTATGTGTATTACCTAATTGTGTCCTACTTATGACCTCACTCTTATGTTACATTTAGCATAAGTATGCTTAAGCACACACATGCACGCACTTTTGCACACACTTGTATGGATTGATTTTGTTCTTCTTAAGTTATTTGTTCGTACACACACTTGTATGTTTTGATTGATGTATTGGTGCATTTTATACTTTATTTTATGCCTCTTAAATTTTTATGATTCATTTTCTTTCATCTATGCCTTTTCTTGGCTTCATTTGACTCTTAGACACTTTCTAGGTCAAAGTTTCGACTAGTTTTTGTACTAGTGTTGTAATTGCATCTTTGTGATATTTTATTTGTGATTTGATTGTGAATTCTTCTATGTGATGTTTCTACTATGATAATTTCATCTTGACACTCTCTTTTCATGTTATGTTTGTCACACACTTGTATTCACTTCACCGCACACAATCGTCGCATGTTTGTGCACTTTTGTAGAATTTTGTTCATGAATTTTTGTGGTTTTGTTTGCATGATGTAAATATGATTTTAACATGTTGGCTACTGACTTTTGTGTCATTTTATCTTCTAATTATCCATTCATCTCATCCATGCTTAAGATCTCATGCAATGTGCTTTCCGTATGCTTTTAGGACTAGTTTTTGTCTAGTTTGTATACTATCTTTGCATTTATGTCTTTATAATGATGTTTAATGTTTGTTTATGGTTTTTATAAACCTTGTATATGTATGTTGTGTCTACTGACCTCACTTCACATGACACCTTTCATGATTTCTCACTCACTTGTTTCCACTTCATTTTCTTCCCCATTTTCTTTGTGTTTGTTTGTGCTATCGTTTGTGATGTGTTGCCATCATCCATTATCTTCTTGATGTATCGTCATATGTAGTTTAGTGTTTTATCACTCTATCTTTTTATTTCTAACCCGTTTGTTGAGTGTGCAAGGGATTTCTATCCGAAGTTCATCTGATACACGAAGCTTTATCCGATGTCTTGAAGTGCACCTGAGGCGATTTCTCGCACCATGCGATGAAGTTCTTTATTTTTAGTTATTTATTGATTTATTTCGATTGGCTTGTATTATTTAGACTTTTATTCGGACTTTTGGTTCGATACATCCCCATTCATAAACTTGTACCCCCATTCCCGTATGGTTTGTAATAGTTTAGGATTTTATTTCCTTGTGCGTTTCAATTACTGCTTATTTACACGGTTGTCATTCAATTAGAACACATAGCCTCCTCTTGGGATCCTCATCAATGAACAAGTATACATACACAGTGCACACTCGCACACATTCATAGTTTGTTCTTGGGCTTTTCTACAGCGACAACTATCCGATCACTTGTTCCAATTGGTCGTTTAGAATACTAGTGTCACGCTAGTCCCACTTTTTAGGAGCATACATATGGCCACCTTATATGGGCTCGCTTGATTTCCATCTCTTGACCTCTTGGTTCTTATACCAAGTTCCTTTAAAGGGTTTCATAGTTGAATTTGGGCATGGCCATTCTCACAAGGTTAATCAAAGTTTCGACTTTGGTTAATCATAACCCGAACCGATCACCTTGGTCCATATACCAAGTGTCTCATGCAAAAGGGTCTCATGGTTGGGGGTAGGAGCACCTACTTTCACAAGGTTAATCAAGTATTGCCCTTGGTTAATCATAACGCGATTAAAACCTCCATCCATATGCCAAGAATTCTAAGTATTCTTTTTACGATACTAATCATTTTGTTGATATTGTTGCCACGAGTTCTTGAGCGTTTGTTGGCGCAACTTAGGCACACTTGAATGGTCGACGGTGAGATTCGTAAGCTTTTGATAATGAAGCTTTAAAGAGGATTAAGAGCGTGATCCTTATCAGAGGAGTTTAAAGATGCTTTCAACGGAGTTTTCTTATCTCGTGCACGTTAAAGAAGCAACGGACTTTCTCCATTAGGTATCATCGTCGCCTTCTTGATACATGATGTTTCACCATCATTCACATGCATGTTTTGTTATTCTTTACATGATGTTTTTCCATCCATGTCTGTTATCTTGATGTTTGTCATCCATGCCTGATGTTTCATCATCCATGCATATTTTATCTTTCTTATATGACATTTTTCCATCCATGTTAAATGTTTCGTCTTCCGTACATGTTTTATCATTCATTCTAAGTGTGATTGCTTGCTTATTTCTCCCTTTTATGAGATTTCCATGTTCCCCGTAGGATCTTTAGTTCACTTTTCTCCAAGTTTGAAATAAATAGACCTTAGGTTTGCTATCCATGCATGATAATTTTAGGTAGATTCTCCCTCTGATACTAGAACCTTAGGATCAATGTTGTATGATAACATTAGGGTTAGAAATAGGTTAGTTTCCCTTATACATTTTACCTTTGTCCTTTTGCATCCTTAAAATTAAAACTTTGTTTTGTCAAGTGCATTAAAACATCCTAATAATATTTAAACTTTTTCCAAAGTAAAAGATACAAACCAAATCCCGAAGTGTCTTAGGATGTTTCGTCGTCCCTTCTGTTGCTGACGTTTTTTCGTCCCTTATGTTGCTGAAGTTCCGTCGTCCCTTCTGTTACTGACATTCTATTGTCCCTTATGTTGCTGACGTTCCTTCGTCCCTGTCTGCTGACGTCTCGTCGTCCCGTCTGTAGCTGATGTTTCCTCATCATGGAGTTGTTTCATCATTGTTGTTTGATGTCTCATCTTCTAAACTAAAAAACACAAACCAACCAAAATATGTAAGCCGAAATACGATGCTCTGACTCTCCATTGCACGAGGGAATGCGTAGGCATCCTGACGCGGGACAAAGATATCAAAGACCTTGAATCAAAGTTTGTTGAATGCTACTAAGAGTTTGTTTTGTAAAAATAACGCTTGACTGATAAACTAGTTTATAATTGATAGTTTATGGCTGATGGTTGATAGTTTATGGCTGATGGCTGATGACTGATGACTAATAATTGATGATTGATAAGCTAATTATAGTATTTGGTAAAATTAACGGTTTACTAGTTTATAAATGTAAAATGACATAGAAGGACTTTTCTTTAAGTATTAATAAAATTCATATTTAAATAATAAAGATAAAATTAAAAGAAAAATTGATAAGCTATAAACTAAAACGCTATTTGAAATAATATTTAAAAAATAAATTATAAATCAATATAATAAATTATAAATTCATTCTAAAAAAATTGTTACCAAACATATGTTTTACTATTATCATACAACCTTATAAACTAACTCAAATCTTAATTTATCAAATAGACTCTCCAACCTTTAGAAAGTGAAAATAAATCTAGCAAATGAGGTATGATTCGTCGATGAAGCTATGGAAACGAGACTTATCGTCAAGGCTATAATTGAAGGCTATGTCCATAAACACACAAATTATTATTCTATGTCCCTAAACATACATTTCAGTTTGAATATTTAAAGGCTATTAACTTAACAATATTAAATGAGTTTAAAGGTAATTAAATGACTTTGTAAAATAATATCACATACATATTCAAGCAAAAATGTTATATTTGTCAAATTATATTAATTAATATTTTAAAACTAAAGCAATTTAGCGAGATGGTAAAATATTTTTTATTAATTGACATAATAAAAATACACTACAAATATATCAATTAAATTCAAATAGTTAAACTCTTAAAATAAATACAAAGTTGACGTATGATATAAAAAAACCTTTTTTGGGTCAACTATATACTTATGAATTTTTTATAAGTTAACTTTTTATATACAAAAGCTAAAATACAAAATCTTAAATAAAAACAACCTTGTTTTTATTAGGTGAACCTAAAACATAGTAATAATTTCCTGTATTTCTTATTTTATGCTTCATTACAACAACAACAGCAAAAAAAATCTCACCCTAAATTATTCATAGATTTCCCATAAACAAGTAAACCTTGTCCAGAAACAAACAATATCTCACAAATAACAAACACATCTTTTTTTTCGGGGAAATAAATGTTAATTTGTTTTTATGGTTTTTTTTTGTGATCCAATAGAAACCTTTTTTTGAGGTGGGAATCTGATACCCATGAGGTGTTTGATTAAATGCGTAAAAGGGTTTGACAAATTTGCTTTTTTTTTGTTATTGGTGTTGTTCATTGAATTGAATTGAATTGAGGTTGTGGTGTGGTATGTGATTTGAAGTGGTTGGAGGGACAGAGTAAGGGGGATGGCTCGAGATGGCAGCGTTGTCCCTGCGGACCCACAGGCTATGGTAGTTGCGAAGAAGAAGACACAGACTGCTAGAAGTTGGATTCTGTTTGATGCTACGGGCCAAGGGTCCATACTTGACGTGGACAAGTATGCTATCATGCACAGGGTTGAGATTAATGCACGTGATCTTAGAATCCTTGATCCCTTTCTCTCTTACCCTTCTACCATTCTCGGTCGTGAGAAGGCTATTGTTCTTAATTTAGAGGTTCATATCATTTTTGTTCTTTTTCTCCCATTCTATTCTATTCTGTGTTTTCTGGTTTTTTATTTGTTTTTTATGATTCTCTTTTTCAGCATATCAAGGCTATAATCACTGCTGAAGAGGTTGGTCTCCTTTTCCTTCAATTTGTTAATTTGGCTTGGAATTTGTATATTCAATTCCTTAAAAGTTTGTTCTTTTCAATACAAAACTTCCCTTTTTTTTTTTATATTTCTTAGCACATTAGCATGACCGATTTTTGAAGATTTAAAACCCCATGCTTCCTATCCTATTATATATCTTGGAGACAGAAAACATTGAAACAATATGAATTCAATAAAAGAACAAGCTTCTAGTTTTTGGTTTTTGGTTTTGGTTACTAGTAGTTGAAAAGCTTACCTTTTCGAAAAAAAAGTTGATAAACTTAGACTGATTTAGCAATGAGGTGTGAGGAATAGAGGAATTGTAGAAGTGGAATGCCCTGAGTATCTTACCTGATTCATGCAGTTAGTAACACGTATAATTGGAACAAATATTAAAATCATGGTATCTTGTTCATGGTAAGAGATGAGCGCAAAGACAATAACCTACTCGTTGGCTTGTTTTTCTTGTTATAGTATCAAAAAATTTACTTAATGTGATTGCAAGAGTCCTAACTGTCCTGTACAAGAATACAACTATATTGTTTATTAATTTAGTGACATATTTTGATAGACCGGATATTTTAGAGTATGACTCGTTAGGTTTTACTCTGTTCTCTAACCCGGTTTGTATATTTTTGATTCCCTATACCAAACATTTAGAATGCATAACTGTTCATAGAGATTGAGATGGTTTTTACATCCCCATTGTAATTGTTTTTAACTAAATTGTTGTATAGGTATTGCTGCGAGATCCAACAGATGAACATGTTGTCCCTGTTGTTGAGGAACTCCAGAGGCGATTGCCTAAACAAGGAGATGATGGTAAAGAGTATCTTGGTGGTCAAAATGATAATGAAGCTGCAGAAGAAGATGGTATGTTAGATTACGGATAAACTGTGTAAAATAATAGTTAATTGCGTCTTTTCCTCCCAGAAATTTGTTTTCCGTTTGCACCATCTAATCCCCTATCTAAAGAACTTATCAGAGTTGATTCTTCTCAGACATTATTTTTCTTCCTTCATCTGAATGATCTAAATTATGTAATGTAGAGTCACCGTTTGAGTTCCGTGCCCTGGAGGTAGCCTTAGAAGCCATTTGTAGTTTTCTTGCTGCACGTACAACTGAGTTGGAGATGGCTGCTTATCCCGCATTAGATGAACTTACTTCCAAGGTACATAAATAATTTAATTCCTTATCTTGTTTCAGTTTTGATGTGATCCCTCCTCAGATATCGAATAAGCTGACAAATAAGTAGCTTCATCAAAAGTGGTTTGGGAGATTTATCTTTCCTTCTGTCTAGATATCTTATGCTTTTTTATCTTGTACTTATCATCATTGAGGTGTTAGTTCTAATTAATGATGCTTTCCTTTACATGGTTTCTGTTGGTTGGCTTGAAATGTGGATGTTCTAGTTCCACATCTGACCTTGGGGAATCTGTTTGTTTTATTTGTTGAAATTCTCAACTTTATTTTATTTAATTGTTATGAACTTTTGAATTACATTAATCTGCAGATTAGTAGTCGTAATTTGGACAGAGTTCGTAAACTGAAGAGTGCAATGACAAGGCTGACTGCTCGGGTTCAAAAGGTATGTCAAATTTTCTAGTACTAGTGAAAAATTTGAGAGGGAAAAACCCCGTTTTCCTTTTACGAATACGCTCTGTACCTTCTGCTTCAAGATGATTATTGATCTTTTGGCTATGAAATTTAACATATATGAAGTAGGGCTATCAATATTTTATCTTAATAGTCTATATGACAAATTCATGGTCGAGAACTTTGCTCTCTTATAATCAGGTGGTAGGTTTTGCTTGAATGGGAACTTAAGGAGCTTTCATGTTCTCCATGCTGAATATTATAGGGATCTATATCATTGTCTCATTTATGATAATAGTAAAAAAGTTGTTGATTTGTTTCTCTGCATAGCTTCACATGATCAATATCAATATATTTTTTCAGAAGGCTGTTCTTCAATACTGTATCAGTTTGCTTGGTTGAATTTTGCACCTCATTCTTGCATTGGACATGTCATCTCTTTTCTTCCACACAAAATACAACATTTTTGCAGATCATATCACTCACCAGTTCTTGTCATCTGTTGCAGGTCAGAGATGAGCTTGAACAATTGCTGGATGATGACGATGATATGGCTGATCTATACCTGTCGAGAAAGGCAGGTTCAGCATCACCAGTTAGTGGATCAGGTCACGGAAATTGGTTTGCTGCCTCCCCGACCGTAGGATCTAAGATATCCAGAGCAAGTCGAGCAAGTATTGCAACAATGCGTTTAGATGAAAATGATGTGGAAGAGCTTGAAATGTTACTTGAGGTTATAACATTATTTTCTTCAAAAAATATTGAGAGGATCTTCCTTAATTTTTAACAAAAAAACCTGATTTATCGTGTTCATTTTTCAGGCTTATTTCATGCAAATTGATGGTACATTAAACAAACTAACCACGGTAAGTGTCGTCTCCTGTGTCAATCTTAATTAATGTATTAAGGAAGATAAATGCCAGATATAAAGTATTTTGGAATGCTGTTTAGTTGTAAATATGAAGAAAAATTACGTTTGCATTTACACCCTGTAATTTATAGCCTATGATCCATTGATCTGTTTACTAATCCTATTATTAGGCTTGGCCTCTTGATACTTAGTTTTAGATTTGTAAGCATCATGAAGTTTAACCAAATTGATACTCTTAATGTTTAAAAGTTTTATATTAATATTTAGAAAGTGATGGTGAGCAGAGGATATATATGCATTCTGCTCTCTTCCTAGGTACACTCCTGCTGTTCAAAGTCAAACTTTCTAGTTTTATGTCCAAAATTTGTTTTGAAAAGTTTCTTTGCGCTGTGATTTTTAAAATTCCACCTCATTAGTTATAAGAGTTTTGAGAGGATACACACTAGGCTTGTTTAAAGCTAGACCCAATCATGGCCATCTTTGAGGGCGTGCAAGGCGGGCTACTGCAGAGTTAAATTTTTTTACAGCTAAATTGTGATTGAGTAGGGCCTCATAAAATATTGTCACGATTAAATTGTGCTTAAATAGGGTCTCTATTTTTTTTCCCATGGTTAAATTTCGGATAACCTACATAGGGTGTCCAAAAACATGAGATGACTCTGGACCCAGTGTTCTTAACCTGTGTTTCCTTGAATTATGAATTTGCTGTTTGTTTTTTTACCTCATAGCAGTTGGATATCATATTTAGTCTAATTACTTTCCTTTTTCTTTGGAATGTAAAGCTGCGAGAGTATATTGATGATACCGAAGATTACATTAACATTCAAGTAAGCAACTAGCAGTTTATTTACTGGTAATAACAATAAGTATTTGGTGAATGACATGTAATATGAATATTTTTCCCTTCCATTTTGCAGCTTGACAACCATCGTAATCAGCTTATTCAGGTACATTTTATGTTTCTCCACCATGCACGTCTCCTATCGTGTTTTCTAAAATGATTTGCTAAACCTTTCAACACTCGTGCAGTTGGAGCTCTTTCTTAGCTCTGGAACTGTTTGTCTATCTTTCTACTCTCTGGTGACCGCTATTTTTGGCATGAACATCCCATATACTTGGAATGATGACCATAGCTACATGTTCAAATGGGTAAGAAAACCGTTTGCAGTTTATGCGCACGCATATGGCTGCATAATTTCTAATAGGTAGAGTAACAAATAATCATGTTTCCTTTACATGCAGGTAGTTATCATCGGAGGAGTATTTTCTGCTATTATGTTTCTCATGATTACCCTCTTTGCTCTCAAAAAGGGGTTGGTTGGAACATGAAGATCAATCAATACACACGCTTGTAAAGGGATGTAGAGAATGAATACTAGGACTACTACTACATATGGTCTAATGGTAATGACTCATTACAAACATTATAGATATTGATGATGATTCAAGATTTTGTCAATTTTTTCAAGATTCCATTAAACTTATAATGGAAACTTAGCTCTAAGAGTCCCAAACTTGGTGCATGCCTTAACAGGTCTGCGCTTTTCAATTACCTCAACTACATTGTCGAGTTTGTATTCAAGTCTAATAAAAAAAAACTACAAGTTTATAGCTAATTTTTACGTTTGAATAATTTTAGGCCTTGAAATGTGATTATATTAAGTTGAATATGCTGTTAATCTTTATATACTCTCTTTCTGTTGATGTTCTAGTACTATTTTTCTTCTGTAAACTTCATGTAAACATGGATCAGATAAGCATTATAAATAAATTTGTTTGCCATTCGTTTACAATTTCTTTGTATCTAATTATCTATGCCTATTGTTGGGCAGTACTTATACATCATTTTAGGAGATTTTGTCCTTGCCACCTTTAAAATTGAATAAGGAACAAGGCATCACTCCTACTTTTCGTATAGATCAAAATGCTCTTTTTATTATTTATCTCCTCTTCAAAATTATATTTAATAAAAAAAATTTACTCTAAAAAAATAGTAAAGTTCCAAATATACGAATGTACATTTAAAAATTTGATAGTATTTTTTTACGGATATGAAATAAATTTTTACATTTTTACCGCATTTTTAAAATTTTGGTATAAGTTTTTTAAACATTCGGTATATTTTATTGGATTTTTTAAAATCCAGCATTTCATATCAGGTAGATCTATAAAAAAAAAAAACAAAATTAACACTATCAAATTTATCAGGTTTTTTTTTTTTTTTTTTATGAATCCAATATATTTTATAATTTTTCATATAGGAATGGCCAATAAAGAAAACCAAGATTTTTTTTATGAATCCAATATATTTTGTAATTTTTCATATAGGAATGGCCAATAAAAGAAAACCAAGTTAACACTATTAAATAGGAATATTAATGAGTAGAGTTTGAATAGGGCATTATAGAAAGCAGGCAAGCCGTGAGTTTGAATAATAATAAGCACACAAATTTTTGAATTATCAAGTCTTCTATCTCACTCCTTCGTATTTTATAAGTTTTATTTACCAGAAATTTTTTTAATGTTAAGAGAGTGAAAATTTTCATTTGAGAGTTATTATACTCTTTGTAATAAATTGTTTATTCCACATCATAGTCTTATTGAAGCTTTGAAGGGTGAGGCATCGATGCATACATGCCCTAAGTAAAGCAGAGAAGATTGAGATGATGGATAAGTTTAGGAGTGCCATTATCTTGTGCAACTGATATAAAGTTTTAAGAGAAGTCTCCAGGAAAAAAATTATGGTTGTAATGTGGAAAAAACTTGAATCATTCTATATGACCAAGTATTTAGCTCACACGTTATATCCAAACAACAACTTTATTCATTTCAAAAGGTGGAGAACAAATCTATAGTGGGACAGTTGACAAAATTTCACAAGATTATTGAAGATATTGAGGTGAAACTTGATGATGAGGACAAGGTTGTGTTGTTGTTGAGCTCATTACCTAGATCAATTGAGCCCTTTAAGAATGTCCTTATTTATGGTAAAGAAAGTACTATTATTTGAAGATAGATAATAGGGGTGAAGGCTTGAGTGTCTAACGAGGAGCAAGTGAGCGTAGAGACTTGTCCAAATTAAAGAGGTTTGACAAGTCAAAGGTAAAATATTTTAATTGTCAGAAAATTAATCAATTAAATAATGATTGTTCTAAGAGAAAGGTCAATGATGACTTTGTTCAAGTTTCAATTGCCTTAAATGAGGATGGTTATGAGAGTGTTGGTGCACTAGCATTTTCGAGTTTGGAGATTGAAGATAGTTGGATCATAAACTCAGGCTTCTCTTTTTGGGTAGTTCCATCTCCTTGAAAAGATTGGTGTAAACGACGTTGCATGAGCTTCAGTTGTCAACCAGCGTCATTGGTATTGTGTGATTCCTTATAGTAGTGTTTATCACTAATGGGAGCACTTCGTTGGAAACTCCAAATACTTTTTCGTTGTCTAAAAAACGTAACAACGGTCTTTTGACATTCGATTCTCCCTCGATCATCTGCAATTTGAGGCATTCCTCTTCACATATCTATTGACTGTTTTTTTAAGTTGGAAGAGCCTCATGATTGAAGAAATAGAGTTTTGCGGAGGTTTTAATGTCAAAATCGAAACGATGATTCTAGAACAAGATCAAAGGTTACCATTGTCGACCAACATAAAAGTAATTTTGAATTAATCTTTTGGTGTTGGGCCGATCTTGTTGGGCCTTTATCGATCCAAAATTAATAAATTAATCCTCAAAGATAAATATATTTTTCAACAATATTTAATTTATACTCATGAGAATCATGACCACCAAACTTTCAAACCTATATAAAATAAATTATATAAAATGACAAATAAACAACATTGTCTTAAATTTGTTTATAAAATAAATGGTATGAAATCACAAATAAACCTATATAAAAATTTAAAATTAATATAAAATAAAGATACTATAAAATTCTAAGTTGGGATAGGGACTCCGCGAGATGGATGTGTGTTCATTATACATGTTCCTGAAGTGTCTTTAAGGAAACTTTATTCCCTTTTCTCTTCCATTTTCGCTTAGAAACTTTTTTCTATCTTTGAGACCTCAAACAGAGAAATCTCATAAAAATCTTCACTAACAGAGGCAAATTGACATCCCTACTTTTATTTATTTTTATTTATAAATATATATATATATATATATATATATATATATATATATATATATATATATATATATATATATATATATATATATATATATATATATATATATATATATATATATATATATATATATATATATATATATATATATATATATATATATATATATATATATATATATATATATATATATATATATATATATATATATATATATATATATATATATATATATATATATATATATATATATATATATATATATATATATATATATATATATATATCAGTTTGGGCACCCACCATCTTCTAATTCAAATGGGAGAACTTGCTTGAGCACCATTTTCATCCAAGATTAATTAGGTACTTTTTACTCATTCTCCCTTCTTTTTTAATTATTCATGTTAAATCTGAAGGTAATCCACCATGCAATCTATCATGTCAACTCATTAGTGTTATTAGCTGTTATTTTTAATTTTTAATTATTGTTAATCGAAAATATTTTACGATTTGGAATTTGTTATCATGTACGATCAATTATAGTGTTAGACGAAGAATAAGAAATATCTGTAATTTCAAAATAAATTTTAAAAATAAGTTTGTATAATTCGATACATCGTCTAATATTCATTTAATAGTTGAGAAATTTTGATTACACGACCCTATATTTTCCTAATTGCGAAAATTTAGGGTTTAACTATTGACGACACTTATAATTCGCTTTAGATTTAGTTAATTTAATCTAATCTATTTTTATAGATCAAGCACATATAGGTATTGTATAATATAAAAATAAAAATATGTATAGTTTTTAAATCTGACACTTTTCTTATGAGATTGCAGAAAGATTTATCGACTCAACGGACGTGTAGTAGGTTATGTTATCATATACGATCTGCTATAGTGTTAGACGAAGATTAATGAATATCTGTTATTTCAAATAAACTTTAAAAAGAAGTTGGTATAATTCAATACGTCGTCTAGTATTCATCTAATAATTGAGAAATTTTGATTACATGATCCCATATTTTCTTAATTGCGGAAAATCTAGGGTTTAACTATTCGCGACACTTGTAAATGACTTTAGATTTAGTTAATTTAATTGAATCTATTTTTTGTATAGATCAAGTACATTTAGGTATTGTATAATATAAAAATATGTATAGGTTTTAAATCTGACGCTTATCGACTCAACAGAAACGTGTAGATTAAAAGGTAAACTCATATAGGCATTATTAATTCAAGAAGAAAAAAAAGAAAAAGAGATCACATGTAAGTATTCTATTGCTTCTCTACTAAGCTTATTATTGTTAATGTTTGTTAAAATTATTTTGAATTTTGATATATAGTGTCTAAATTACATGTGATATAGTGTTAGTATACAATGTCACGAAAAGTTTTAATTCAAAAAATCAATCACCTTTAATCAAAATATTGACTCTTGATATCATTATTGAGTAATGAGAAAATTACAATATCATGTTGTGTCATAAAACACCTTGGAATTATAACATTGTACTAAGAGCACACATGTAACATCAATATTAGTGATTCGGTTTTCATGCTAACATCTTTAATTCGATTTTGATATCAGATGATACTCCTTTAAAAGTTATTATGAAGTTATTTTTTCACTTGTTTTAAACTACACGATCAATTATAAAATCTTGGACATCTATTAAGAAAATAGCCATAGTAGTTTGGTCTTATAGTTGTGTACTCAATTTCTCAAAAGTTTAATATGAAATTGTTATTTTTGTTTACTTAATTTTTATTTTAAAATACTTGTTAGCATTTTTTACATTTTCTAAATCTAAAGTGATTATTATCTTAGTATAGTATCAACTTAGTTTAAAATTCTATTATTACCTTGATCATGTTCAATTTAATTTCACTGAACATAGGATATTTAGGTTGAATAAAGATAGAAACTTATTTATTTTAATTTATGATTAAGAATAAACACTTGTGCCGTTTCTTCTCTCACGCACACAACAATCTTAATTTCTGTCATGTTTTGATGTACTTAGTTATTGGTTTTTGATTACCTTGTTCGTGAGCCTCCATTACACAAAAAAACAAAAACCACCTCAATCATAGTACAAATCGAGCACAACACATTTCGATACTCCAAGAATCCCACTTTTTAGTTTTTCGTAGAATCGACCGTGCAAACTCAATCCTCGAAACCCTCTCTTGTTTTTTTCTCGACTAGTTCTCTTTGTTATTCTCGAACGTTGTGGAAACTGTCGTGTTTTGGTGACATGCACCATGTAATTACGTGAATATGGATGAGAACAAGTGCTTACGTGTGTGTCTTTTTCAGAGATAGATATTATTATAAAAGACAATAACAATGGAAGATGGTGGTGGTGCAATCCTTAAATATGAAAAGGTCTCGTCATTCTTCACGTGCGTTTTGTGTGATGGAGTTATGAAGAATGCCACCACAATTTCTGAATGCTTGGATACTTGTAAGTTTACCTATGATTGAAACTAGGTTTTGGTTTATGTTGTTTTTTCATGTTTACCTTTTATGTGATGAATGTTCGATAACAGTTTGCAGGGAATGTATAGAAAGGAAGATAGTTGATGAGAATCTAAATCATTGTCCAATATGCAATGTAGACTTGGGATGTTCTCCATTGGACAAACTAAGGTATTCACCATGAATCCAACTCTAGTAGTGTCTGGTGTTCAATACGTGTCAGTGTCTCTCAGTGTGTGTTGGACACTGAAATGACACGACACATGTGATTAAATTGAATTATTTCATTCTGTGATATATTAGTGTTGATGTGTCAGTGTCTATTAGGTGTCTGTGTCAATGTTTCATATTCGGTTGCAATTCGTTTAATTTTTAGTTTTAGCTTTTGCGGGAATTCTGTTGATCAACTTACCTTACTTTTATATGATATTGGGAATGGAAATCTACAGGACAGATAATAATAAGAAAGCAATGATTGGTAAGGTTCTCATCTCTACAAAAAAACGTCTTGGGAAATCTGAAAATGCTGCTTCAACTCAAGTTGTTACCGATAAAAGGAAGAACTCTCAATTCTCTTTGAAATCCACAAAAAAGGACAAAAAAGATTCAAAGAAAATTAAGAAAGAGATAAGAAAAGGAAAGCAGATTCAGCAAGAGCCAAAGCAGCTGCAGGAAGAACTTCCTATCACTCCACAGGAACCAAAGACTCCTGCTTCTGATATTGCTGCTGCAGCGGGTGTTAAGAAAGAGGTGAAACAGCGGCGCGGAATAGAAATTTTGGATGAAGTTTCTACAATTCTATCTGCCAGAAAAGCTAAAAATGCGGCGAGAAAAAAGTTTATCAGAACTGAACTAGATTCTACTTCTCAACCTGACAAAGTCACATCTGATGGAAAGAAGAACAGTAACCCTCCTCGGCTTGAAACATTCACTGAGGCTCCAAAAATCAGATTTAAGGTAAAAAGTGACACTTTTTTCTGGTCCTCTATTCTTTATCTGAATTGTGTACCAGTGTTTTCTATTGTGGATTATAGAACTATCAGTAGCACTATAGTGTCGATATAATAGTCTTTATGTAACAACATTGCTGTATACTATGATTAGCAGAGTTCTTCAAGACCAGAATCATCAAACCAGAAGACAGTGTTCAAGAATGTTTCAATGGACAAAGCTGAGTTAAGGAAAGAAAAAGCTGCTGTTAGCGAGCCGTTGAATTGGTTTGTGGAACCTGCAAATGCAGACAAGTCTGTTAATAACGCCACCCTGCAAGGAAATGGTGTCATCCCAATGCTTATGGACTCTAGTGACAGCGACCCTCGTAACACATCTAAAGCTGATGTTAACAAGCATTCTAACCCCCAAACAGAATCACGTGGCGATCAAAATGAGTCTGGTCCATCAAAATCAACTTCCTTGAAGTTTAAGATTAAAAGGGTGGACACAAACCAGGAAAAAAGAGTGAGATTTTCTGAGGACTTGAACCTTCCAGCACAACCTGAAACTGAAACCCAAGAAGACTCCAGTCCTATTTGGTTCTCCTTGATCGCTTCTAAGGATCGGTATGACTACTTTTTAAGGCTTGTTCATATTCATCTCCCGAAAACCTATTTCGTATATCTGATATTTGAATTTCTTGATGCAGAGAACTCGGTGCACTGCCACAAATATCTTCTCATTATTTAAAAGTCAAGTGAGTTTTTTTCCTTATCCTTAACTGAACATGTTATGTGTGACAAACAAGATTATAAAACTTCTGTTTCTTTGGTAAAGAGGCACTTTTGAATATTCACTAGGACAATTCAAGAAAAGCCTAAAAACAAACCGAACCGCACTGAAAATATCGATCTGTGTCACTAATTTTGATCAAACTGTACTAATCTTTACATTATTATTTATAGGGATGGAAGTTTAACTGTTTCTTATATAAAAAGTATCTTGTGAAGAAGCTTGATCTTACTAGTGAAGCTGAGGTAAGTTGGTTTTCTCACTTTATTATGGACCAATGTATTGCAACATTTTGAGAAACTTATTGTTAATTTTGATTATTTATGCTTATACTGTTATAGGTGGAGATTTTACTAGGAGGGAAGCCAGTTTATTGTTCAATGCAGGTGCAAAACTTGATGGAGATGTGGTTGGAAACAATGTCAAAGAAAGAAATGATTGAGACATCTGTTGGAAGTTCTGCTGAGGAATTTGTTATGGTTCTTTCTTATGGTAAAAAGGCTTGAGTTGAGATGAGGATTCATACATGAACTATTTTGACATCTTTGGATTCAATTTTGATAGTGATTAAAGTGATTTTAGAGTTATATAACTGATTTTTACATGTTTAAATGTTGTTGGTTAGAATTTATTTTGGTTTTGGAATTTCGTTTAGTTTAAAGATTGAATTTTGAGGTTTTGACTCCAATTGAAGTTTAGCTCAAAATTTATCATTGAAATACTGGTTTTTACTTGCAGCTTCACCTGTTATGCAGTATATAGGGGTGGCAAAATACCTATTTTATCTGCACATTTTTGTGGAACGGATAAAAAATTTAAATTTGAACTCTTTAATATATCTATTGTGCTCTGTCCGTTTTTTACGAGTTTTCACATAAACAGATTTAGACATTCACATAAGTTTTTACAATTTTTAAAGTAAAATGTATAGTACTTGTGGATCTAAATGACCTTTGGTTTGCACAGATATATGTGCCTGTGATTTATGACAGCTTTGTTTTTATTTAAAATGAAAACATGAAGGTAAAGATTTTAGCAAAGGTTTGATTCTTTTTGACACAAATATATTGATTTTGCCACTTATTAAATAATTAACAATGTTCAAATATGTGATTACTTATATTTTGCAGGTGGTTAATGAATATCATGTATATTTTCAGCACTGATTTCTTGACACAACATCGTTTAATGTCCATTAAATGATTAATGGAGTTTTTTTTAACAGCAGCAAAATCAACTCATATCATTAATCAAATGGTGTTCAATATAAAGAGGAATTATATTAAAACAACTATTCTTAGGCTAAGAATTGGTCGCCTTCGCGAACGAATGGACAATTAAATTCGCTTGACGCTTAATAAATTTGACCTCTAAATTCTGAAAAGTTTGTAACAATGATTTAATAGAAAAAAACAATATAACTAAACTCAGATCCACCAGAGAGGTTGATTTGGATAACTTGAACTACTCGTTGTGAGTCGCTCTCAGAAGTAACATTCTCCAGATGAAAAGTTATATCTTTTAATCACCTCTTTAAGTGTCAAAGCTTCGGCTTCTAAGATGGAGAGGGAGAAAATATGTCAAGTTGCACTAGCATAAATGAAATTATTGAGACTATCACGAATGGACCACCCTCGGTTAATGTTAAAATTCGCATCGTTTCACTTAAGTAGGCCCGTCGATGGCGGTTGCCACCGCAAATCTACAATATTGTGGCCCTCATTTTGATGATGATGTTGAACCAAAAACCAATCTTTCTATTCGTTAATTGCAATAATACCAAGCTTAGAGATCACATTTATAAGCCCAATTTTATCAGCCACCTTTATATCCTCCTTACTACACAATTTGAGGATGGACGACTTAACATTGCTATAAGAATGTAAATGAGATTATATATAGGAATACAAACATGCTACTATCCAGCTTGGGTTAGAAGAGGAACAACCAAATATAACATGTCAATCTTTCTCGTTACTGTTATAAAAAATATGACAAACTGAAGGGCAGGGGACATAGTGTTGACGGAGCTTCGTTCTAGTCGGTAAGTAGCCCTTACAAATCCTCCAAAAGAGGTATTTAACTCTAGGTGGTGCCTTGATATTCCAAGACTAGTCCAATTCTGCTCCATCTCCCCACTAGTAGTAGCCCAAAGAGAATTTCTCCATATTCTAGATCTTGATCTAATAGTGTAAGTACCAATTTGTTCTTCCTCCCAGATTATCCTATCATCCTCAATATTCTCCACTAACGGAACCTGTAATATCTCTTCCATAGCTGAATAATCAAACAATTCGCGAATCCCACACAAATTCCAATATTTTAGTATTATGTAACATGAGATCTTTAACCGTAGTATTATACGTACCTTATCTTTGTAAACCAGTCATACATCCTTTTCTTCCCCCTCGAATCCAAGGCTCATTCATTACCACAATATGACTACCATCTCATACACTACACCTACACTTTAAAGTTAAAACCTCCACAGTTTTCCGAAGACTTCTCCAGACAAAGTTAAGATTATAACCAATATCAGCATCAAAGAAAGAGGTTTTAGGATAATACATTGCTCTAAAGATTCGGAACACTAGAACTTGGGGCTTGACCAACAGGAACTAACTCTGTTTTGCCATCATTGCCATATTAAAAGTTTTGAAGGAATTAAGCATCCTCTCAATATCATTAGTAACATCGTCTGAGAGAATAAATACACTCATAATATATGTCAGGATCGCCTGAAGAACCAACTTTATCATTACTTTTTACCTGCTTTGGATAAAGACTGCCTTTCCAATAATTAATTCTCTTTTATATGCAATCTTTAATAAACAAGAATGTATTTTTTTTTTATTTCTACCAATCATTGAAGATATGCCTAAATACTTTCTTGAGCCAGTTTAGTCAAGTTGCGGCTACAAAACACTTTTGATTTTGACAAATTAATTTCCTGTCTTGATGCTTCAACATAAATGTGAAGTAACTTCATAATAGAGTTTGGTACATGGTTAATTGCTTATTCATGAATATTAATATATGTAAATTTTTAGTCAGCTAAATAACAATAACTATTAAAAATTCACATATACAATTATGAGTATTGAAGTTTAAATTTTGATATAGACGTTTAACTTATCAATATCGAATTCGGTTAATTTGAGTTAGAATGTTAATTTGAGTTAGAATTTATGAGCGTATATGTATAATCTTGCAAAAATGATTTTTTTTTTCTTTCACATAACACCATTTTTTTTATTACTACATCATTAATGATGTTCTAGACAAATATTATAATTCAATAACAATATAGTATACTATTTAAGTAGCAAGGTTGTTTTGTGGAAGTTAATTATGGATTAAATGTCACAATTCAAATAGAGGTTATATTTTATTATAATTAATCGTGACAAATATTTTAATATTTTATGAGACGTGTTTAAGATGTCAAATTTTAAATTTTATATCACCTTGCATTCCCTAAAAAAAGACTTTGTTGAGTATATTTAGCCATGTCACTAACAACCTGTGTTAACTATGGAGCATGCAATGAACAAGTATTCAATGTCATTAGCATGTTATCCAACTATCCAAGTTTTATTCTAATTCGGTGGTCCGTGGTTTAACAAAGATGGAAATATTATACGCTAATCACCATATTTTTAATTTGAACTCATATTGAATTATGCTTATTGTGTTAAATGAAATGATATAATTTTCATTGTCAAAAATAAAGTATGAGTGTTCAGATAGCAGATCCATTTTTTTGTTATCTTTCCCGCAATCCTTTGAAGATCAAGAGAATCTTGGTCGTTTGGTAGAGATTATTATGAGTCCCATAAAATCAGGTATTTAAATTTAATATATGTATATAACTAACATTCTTAGTCTTAATTTATATGCTTGAAAACATTGCAGAACAAGTAACTGATAAACAATCATTTTAGTCCTGATTTGTATAAGAATACACGTGTTATGACATTATATTATTAGTTGTCATTAAAACATGATTTTGGATGCTTTATATCTAACCCACTTGAAAAAGATTTTCAAAATAAAAAATGCCCTAAAAGAAAGAATTTGGATGTCCCATTTTGGTGTTCAAACATCACTTCCCCAATATAAATAATTCCACCATAAAAATAAAAAAAATTGAAATGTCCACTAAAAGCAAATTACCTATAACCCTTGGTGTACATTTTTTATTCTAATGCATTTTTTTATTCTAATGTCAAAATCGATTCCAATCCAATGTAACCAAACCTTTAAAGGTTATAAAAAAAATCATATACCAGACAATAAAGTGCATACTTTTAGTCTTATTATAGTTAGAAAGGGAAATCGTGGAAGATAATTAGAGCTCACTAAGGAATAACACAAAGCTGCCAAAAAATGGCAAGACAATAATACGTAACCTTGACTATAATATGACCCACAATATGATATATACTAATCTAAATTTGCTTGTGATAGTTTGAACAATATGGAACACAGAAATGAGACAGTTCCCTGATTTTCTTTTAGCATGACAGACCGCTATTAGTAAAATGCAAGCAAGCAGAAGCAACTAACAGTCAAATATTAATGTCAAATGCTTCACTCTTCTCTTCAATCTTCAATGTAATTAGCAAATACATAATTATAATAAGCAGTTGTACAAGTATATGAAAAAAAATATGTCAATTTAGTCCCTACTATTAATATCTAGTGATTTAAATTGACAGATTTAATATACTTTATACTTTAAGGATTGCTAATAAATTTTGTATACTTTATGGACTAAATTGATGACTCAATGATACTTATAAACTAAATTAATGCTTTATTCTAAGAGCACTTGCATGAACTCCGAAGAGAAGGTAAGGAATCTAGAGGTTTTAGACACGCGGTAGTGTTAAATTCTATTGTGGGAGAGTTTTGCCGCCTACTGTGATCCTCCCTAATTCGAGGGATTAGTCTTTGCAGTTCCATGCAAAGAATACTTGGTTTCTACCAATATAACAAACAAACAATAGAGAAAGAATCCTGATGTAAATAAGATCTATTTCTATTCCAATTACCAAACATGAGTAGAGTCAAACATCTATGCAACAAACTTAACATTCACAATTGACATCATAGATATTAGATGATATAATATAGGGCTCTTTATCTCCTCTCAATTTTTACTTCTTATCTCTCAAAATACTAAGGCTATGTTTGGATATCATGAAATGAACAGAGCAGAATCAAACGAAAATAAGAATCAAACGAAAATACGATTCCTGTTTGGAAATTTTAGGACGGAACAAGCTAAGTTGTTCATTCCATCCAACTCAGATGGGAAAATATATGGTGGTAAGTGATGGAATTCATATCGCTCTATTCCGCTCCACTCCATCCGCTTTTAAATTATCCGAACAATAGAATTTCATTTTATTCCATCTCATTTCGCTCCATCTCATTCAGATTCCATCAATCCAAACAAAGCCTAAATTAGCATGCAAGCATCTCCATTAAAATACCATACCAACACTAAACATCACATTATCACCATCACAATAAAAGAAACACATTAACATAAACACACAAAGATTGAAGCAAAAGAGGGAATCAATTTATTCACTACTATTCTAATTCTAACTTGTATATGCACAAAACCCTAATCCACATTACATGCTCACTAATTTCAACAATGTATATATAAATAAATTGCAGAAACATAACAAAAAAGCATGAACCAATAGCAGTTTGTTAGTGAATTCAATCCAATTCAATTCAATCTACAGCTAAAGAATGAAATCTGAATACTCAAACAGCCGAATATGGACCAGCACCGTCACTGAGCATCGGACCATAGGGCGACTCATAATCATCCAAACCACCTTCATCCGTCCTCCTCAACGCGCCATGCAAGCAAACCACCGCCGCCGTCACAACCACCGCCGCCACAACATTCCACCACACGCCGGTAACAGCAACAACCACAAAACTAAAAAGAGACATCGCCGCGACGACGACGCGCTCGTCGAGCGAAACTAGGTTAAACAGCAGGAACGGTTCGGAGGAGTCGCGGGAGAAGAAGAGGAAGTACCATCCGGCGAAGGCGAATAGGAGGAGGATGATGGCGAGGGGATGGTAGACGAGAGTGAGGAGGAGGATGAAGAGGAGGATGGAGGAGTAGTTGAAGAGGAAGCGCGTGAGATTGACGCCGATGCGCGTGGTGGCTTCGGAGATGGAGGATGGGAGGGTGAGGGAGGAGAGGGAGAGGAATTCGGTCCAGGAGTGGCGCGTGGACATGATTGAGAGTGTGGCTTCTTTGAAATTGGAGAGGGTTTCTGACATTGTGGTGTGTGAGATGAGAATGAAAGAATGGTGGATCGGTGGTGAAAAATGAAAATGACGAAGTTTCCTACTCAACTCTACTCGTCCACCAGTGCTCAGTCAACACCGTAGTTGTCACGGTTATGGTACTATATCACATTAGATGGGCCAACAGGCCCAATTTTGATTCTTAATGTCATTGCCAGCCAACAATTACATTTTAAACTTTGCTACATACACATTACTAATTTAATATTCTCACCCTGCATGAAAGGGTATCATAACTTTGTGAAAGAAACATGGAAATCTCTAGATGTTCAAGAATGGGGTGCATTTGTCTTGAAAGAAAGATTCAAGTTGATCAAGACTAATCTTATAGAATAGAGTAAAAATTATATAGTAAATTTAGGTGGTAGAGTCGAAGAGACAAATAAAACAGACTTAAAACTAGAGAAAACACAACACTGTGTGAAAAGGAGATTGCAGTTAAAAGAGAAGCATTAACTCAACTAGTCGCATTGTCAAAGCTTAATTACAGCATATTGTGATAGAAATCATGCTCGAAATGACTCAAAGAATGTGACGCCAACTCGAAGTTTTTTCATAGATGTCGTTAAAATAAAAATAAGAAAAGTTAATGACATTAGATGTATAGAAGTTGATGAAACATAACATACACAGGTGCATGAGATAAAGAATTGCATATTCAAGCATTTTTCATAAATGTTCACCGAGCAAAAGATGAATAGATCGCTTTTTTAATGGACTTGAGTTCCTCAACCATTGCAGCTTTTCAATTTTCATCTTGCATGGCTTGCACATGAGTAATTGGTTCTGACTCATCCAATATTGCTTCTTTAATCATCTCACCATTTTTCCTGATTGCTTGATCAGAAAATCTCTAATAGTTATCCATCCTGACTAATGGAGCTCTAGTTCTTTTTTTATATTCTCACTCCTTGAGTTTGTGTAGGATCAATTGATTAATGATATTCCTCACACAATTATTTTTGCACTATCTGGCTAAGACTCCTAAAATTTTGAGATGGCCAAATTTTTTATGGTAACCCCAATTTTTATCTTCATTTTTTGTTGACGTGAGACATTGATGATCAAGCATATTGATCATGACCTTGAATGTCTTATTGGTTGCCAAAGGTGCCCTCAGAATTGATAAAACATTTCACCAAACACTTTGAGTCTCCTTCTGATTTCACCATGTTGTTGTCTACAAAACAAATTGATCTTCTAATTGATTCATCCAACTTGACAAACCAGTTCTTGTTGCATGTCATATGATTGTTGCAATTTGTATCAATGTATCACATATTTTCTTTTTCCAAAGCCAAATGTGTTGCAGCCATCAAGATAACATCTTCAAATTCATTGTTATTGTAATGAGAAAACTGAGCCACACCATTGTCCTCGTCATTGTTTGTGTTGTAGTAGCACTCTCTAGCATAATGATCAATCTTCTTACAACGATAGAATTGTACATATTCATGCCAACCATCTTCTTGGTTTTCTGGATTTGATTAATAACATTCTTGCCATTATCACCTTGGTTTCTTGAAGTCTTACCAGCATCACCATTATCATTCAATCTTTTCTTTCATTTTGCTTTCACTTTGTTGTTTCTTAAAGAGTTTTCTTTCACCTTCTTGCGGAATTTTGCTTGCAATGCATGTTTCGAAACCTTTTCTGAATCTTCTTGCTTTAGCCTCATCTCGTGTGCCTCAAGAAATGCTTGCAATTCTTCAAGCTTCATCTCTGACAAGTCTTTAGATTCTTCAATTGTTACCACAATGTAATCAAAATTAACTGAAAGAGTCCTTAACACCTTCTCCACCTTCTACAATTCAAAGGTATTTTCTCTATGTGACTTCATCTAATTTGTCAAAGTCATGATCTTTGAGAAGAAATCAACAATAATTTCATCTGCAAGTTTTCATATTTCTTCCTCAAAGATTACAATTTCACTTTCTTTAACTTTTCATCTCCACCATATAGCTTCATGAGAGTATCACAACTCTCCTTGATTATTTCTTGCTCGATAATCTTCTCAAAGATATTTGAATCCACACATAATGGATCAAGAACATTTTTCATCTTGTTTATTTCACGATAAGCAACCCTTTGTACCTTAGTAGCATTTGCTTCTAATGTTGAGAAATCCCCATTCATGATTCCAAGCACATCTTGAAATCTGAATTTGACTTTTATCTGTGCACATCATCTATCACAATTTTCTCTCTTAAAAATGAGTAAATTGGCTAGGAATTGATTAGAGGTAATGCTTTCATTCGCCATGGTTAGAGATTAAGGACCAAACAAGTGTTTTTGATACCAATTTGTTATAGAACCTGTATCAGAGGTTATGGTGATAAATTGAGAGAAAATTATAGAGTGACTGGTGGAAAAGAGATTATTGTTTATTGTGTATATTGAGTTGTATATCAATCACAATGAAGGGTGGTATTATAGGCACACTAATCATCCAAATAAAATTTAAAACAAACTATCTAAAAGCAAAAATGATACACCACCCAAGTATATGATCAGTGGCGGAGCCACCGCCCGGCCAGCTACCCGGAGTCTTTCTTCCTCTATTTAGGTGGAAGAAGCGATTCGGTGGCAGCTTTTCTGGAAGTTGAAGGTGCGAAACTGAACAAATCTGGGCAAAATCAATTTCGACAGCTTTAACAGGAAGACTCCAAATCCTGACCTGCTTCTCTTTTCCTTTTATTTTGTTTCAGCTCTTCTTATTTCTTCTTCTATGCTTTGTCCCGAATCTGGAATTATTGTGTTGACTCGGTTATGAGGCTTTGAGGATCTTTCTTGGTTATAATGATGTTGAAGAAAACTTGGAGGTTTCGGATCTATATTAGATTCTTATAGTTGATGATTAGATTTATAGGTATTGAAGATTGTCGAAGATTGCTTTATATTGATTTGCAAGTTGGTTCTGAGTAGTTCGTGTCGATGTTGCAGAATTTTGAGATTAGAGAACTTGGTAATGAAGGGGTCGGAAAATTGGGAAGTGGATTATAGTTGTTGCAGTAGGTTGTGGTTTAAGAATCAATTTCAAATTATTGTCATTACCACCGTTTTGCTCCCTAAGTGTTTGATAAATTGCCTTAACCAAGTTTCTTTTCTTTTTGCGCTTTTGTTTCTTACGAATTATGGTGCTGAATTATTGTTATTGATTGTTTCACTTAATGTTATGGTGAAAAATAGAATACTAGATGTTGCTTGAATTTATATGATGATCAAGCTTGTAAGCTAGCTATGATTTTTCTGCTAAATAGAATACTAGAGGTCAGTAATAACTGGCATTGAAATATTTGTTAGAGTATAAGTTCAATGAAGTTCACAAATCTTGCTATTCATTCTTTCAAATTTTATATTGATTTTTGGTTTGTTTCCTTGATGCCTAAATCTTGCTAATCATATTGATTGTTTCAATGAAGTCATTGTCCATAGGGTTGAGGAGCTAACATCCATCATTACTATTTTCTATTGCATAACTACAACCATTGATAGCTATATGGGCACATTGTTGGTATCATTGATTCACAAATATACTGATAAAGAGAGGATATGGCTTACTGATATAAATCTTAATAGAGATAGAATGAACTACTATTATTTTTTTATTAGTGGGATTCAAATTTATAGAATGAACTACTATTATTTTTTTATTAGTGGGATTCAAATTATAAATCTCATTTATTACATAATATGTACTTGTTTTTACACTTATAAGTCCTTAGATGAAGTTTGTGAAAGGAGCAAGGAAAAAGATCTAGAACAAACTATGCAAATATATTAGTTGAGAATTTAAAAGATGGTAATTATAGAAATCTAACACCAAAATCTCATAATTTGGCATGCAGGAACTCATTAACAAGTGTAAGTGTAAAGTAGCTACTACGATACGTTCTAGTTAATTGAAATTTTGGACAACTATAGAGACTTCTTGATCTTAGATTAGCATGAAGAACATCAGGTAGCTCTTTGTAGAAATCAAGCGAATAGTCACAATTCAAAGTTCAAAATTCTTAAACATATTTAGTGGTTGATGTATATTTTTTTGGTTTCTAATATCGCCCGGATGGAAATTTAAATGGTAAATATCAATGTGCCATAGTTTAGAACACTAGAAGAACGATTACTATTTATCTATTACGATTCGTAAAAAATTATTATGTTAAATAATATTTTGGTAGAAAATTATGAAGCCAGTAGAAACTTGCCCAGACTTCATAATTTTTCTAGCTCCACTACTGTATATGATATACCCCAAATATACTCTTAAGGTATACAATCAAACTAAATACGATATATCAGTCCTCAATCCCGATCTATAATATACCCATTTAAATATATTTTGAATTAATTATAGAGTGATGTTAACCCGTGCCTTTAAAAGTAAAAAATATGAATTGAACATTATTTAAGAGATTGAAAAAATATATTTTAAAAAAAAGAAGTGTATTAATATAAATATTTAAAAATATATGCATTGAAAATATAAATATTTATTTATTTTTAAAAAATATTGTATGTAACCATACATTAAATATATAATATTGAGAATTGGCTCTTAATCATAATATATCTCACGAGTCACACCACTACATTTTCTCTTTAGATTATTGATGTAAGCAAATGAATCTGTATTCGTTTGTACTTTAATTTTTGTTATATTTTATTTATCCATATTTATAAGAAGAAAAGTAATTTGACTCAATTCTTTTAATAACGTCCGCACACTGGCTTTGGAAGATGTATGCTCTTTTCTCAAATGATGCAGACTAGTTTTAGAAGATGTTAAACTCTTAGCCTTCTTGCAACAATGCAGTGAGTGGAGCCATCATAGAGATTCCAAAGCTAGTGAGTGATTTATCAGAATTTAATAATATTAAGAAGTTTATGCTTATTAATGTAACTATCATCAAGTTTATTCACTCATACTTTATTTTCCAAACATCAATACAAGAACCTCACTTATTCACCATCTAGTTTACACACACATAAACCATAACAATAAAGTCCTAACCAGAAGAAGTAAAATTAAAGTTTTCACAGTTATCATGCTCCAAGAACAGTGAACTAAAACCAAGCCTAGAATTATCCAAATCAAATTGCAACAAGTTATTCTCCAACTGATGTGCACCAATAGTAATAGCAGTCATTGGTTCATCACCACCAACCACAAAACCAACTTTATCTGCTTTTGCACCATATGATCCAGCATCCACAAAACCCAAACAAATCACATCGCTATTACCAACAGAAACCATTGAATTAGCCCCTATGATACTCCACTTCACCTTCTCATTCTGCAACACCAGATCAATACCCGGCACACCCGGCCCCATTGGTGAAAAACCAATGTCCTTGCTAGCAAAACATGTTCCAAATGGTGCTACTGGTGTAACAGTTGGAGCTCCTAGCTCTTTCACAAAGGCCTCAGCAACAGCTTTGTAGATTGATGTTTCCATTACAGTGTAGGGATTAACGGTACTGATTTTTGTTCCGCCGAAGCCTTTTTGGTTTATAGATAAAAGGGTTGTGTTCAGTTTTACAGTTTTATCAGAAACTCTGATAGATTTCACACCGATGAAATACTCGGATGACTTGTCGCCTAAGAAAGAGCTTGGTGCAGTGCTAATAGGGTTTGTAATAAGAGGTGTAAAAGTGAGAACTTTTGAAACATCATTGTTGAGTTTATAAGGTCCATCACCAAAGAAAAGAACACCATTTGAATTTGGAAATGAACTAGATGAAGCACTTAAACAGATTGCAAACTTGTTTTTGAAACCGAAAGCTGATGAAAGCTGTGAGGGGAAAGAAACTTCAGTCCTTCCAAGACCTGCCATACCTGTGACACCTTTGGGAAGACCATTTTGTACAACTTTTGAGCCACAAATGAAGAGAAAGTTGGGAACAGAAACAGCTCTTGTTGAATAGTTTCCATTTGTGGAATGTATTGAAACAATGTCTGAATGAATGTCACCGTATGTGGAGACGCCTGTTACTGTGTTGCTTGGTGAACCGCCGCAGATTTTTTTGCTACTGCAGCCGTGTGAACCGAAGAGGGAGCATTGAGATGAGGTGCAAAGGATTGGTTTTGAGGTGGATGAGATGTAGTTGGTTTTTTCACAGTTGACCCAAGAGTAACCAGAACCAAGATCAAGAGTTAGTTTGATTGGGACAAGTGGTGTTCTTTGTTTGATTTGAGTTATGTATTGAGGTTTTGAGGATGAAGTGTCTTTTGAGATGGGAAGTACGAGTGCTTTTGGTTTGAAAGAGGTTTGAGCTATGGTGATGGAGAGGGTGAAAGAGAGGAAGAATAGAAAGATGAAGAGTTTTGATGAGAGAGACATTGGAACAAACAAGAGACAGAGAAAGAGAAACGTGTGATATAGTGTATTGATGATGAGAAAGAATGAAGGAAATGTAGAGTTATATAGGTTTGTTATGTGAGACTTTTCTCAGTGTTTGTAGGATAATATGTTACGGCATTCAGCACATAGATAGATGATCATTAAGGAGTGTCGGTCAACAATAGCAACTGAGTCGGTGGCAGTGAAAATGGAAAGTAGAGATTAGAACTATAGAGATAGCCTTGGTTGAATTGAAGTTTGTTATCATAGTATAAAATAAGCATACAAATACACTACATTTAAGTAATCCAGCACTCACACATCATTATTCAAAAGAGTGTCTACATGTCAATATTGTGTTTTTGTTGGTGTTTTATAGGTATCAAGTTTTAAAGAAAAAACAAGGTAAAGGCACCATGATGACTTATGCCTAGTGAAAACAATTTATTGTGTAGTAGATTAGTTAATGAAGTTTGTATACAAGATAGTCAGAATATTTAAGAGCTTCTCATTCGGAAAACTAAATAATATACATTGTTGGCTATCCTTTCAATTCGATTTCAGAACCATTTTATTCAGAATATAGCCACAGAAAACAGAATACACTTCTTTTATGCCACCATTTTCTTTCCATGAGGAGATTGCACCTTCTACTGGATTCACATCACTAACCTCATGTTGCCCCTGTATAGAAAATGATAATTCTTATCATTAGTAGCACAGATATCCAACAAAGAGTAAAAAAGTATAAGCATGCTTACCATCTTTCCCTGAACTTTGCTCCATGTCAATCTGTTCTTGCCAAGGCCATTTTAGATTCGAAGATGAAGAACACTGTTGCGGAACAGAAAACGAATACGTGCTTGTACTACACTGCTTCTTACATGCAGAAGAATCAGCTGTAGAGCAAGTGTCTTGGTCAGGGCTTGAAACCTTACTGTCTTTCTCATTATTTACCGAACTTTCCTGCTCTTTTCCCTTCTCTTCCGCACCTTTTTTTCTCTTTCTAATAGGTATTTCATTCTTAGGATCCGGAAGTGCTGGCACCTTCTGATCATTAGCTGAAATAGTAACACATGGACCCTTGTCCTTGAGGATGACTTTTGGAATGTCTTGATTTTCGTTGTCGACGACAACTTCATCCCTTGCTTCGGAGCCAGAAGCTTTTGATGCTGCTTGAATTTCCCACATCTTGAATATCGCTTGAGTGAGTTTTTCTCTGGCTAAATCTATATCGATTATCGGATTTGGATAGTTTTGCCCTAACTCGACTCCTGATGCTCTAAGCACACTGAGTGGCGCATTCCATGGATGATGGATCCACTCGGTCGGCATTCTTGCTAACTCGGGTAGCCATTGCCTTACATATTCTCCTTCTGGGTCGAATTTAGCTCCTAAAATCTGTTCCAACAACGAGACCAAAATTAGAGAAGTCACATTGTTTAGGGTGTAATTTGATAGACTCGTTCGCGTTTATCTAATGACATAAACATAAACACTTGTGCCAGTAAAATAAAATGATATAGCAGATTATGATGCGATACAGGTTATGTTGATTAAATTATTGAATATGAGATTCATGCACATGCAAACTATTGAAACTTTTCAATGAAGGAAAACAGGACAAACCTCGGGATCATCCATGCGCTCGAGCTCGTGACCATCTGGTAAGCATCCTGAGATATACTGCCACCCGAGTATATCACATTCAAGGTCTGCATCCAAAAGTGTGTCCCAAAAATACTTCATTCCCCATTTCCAAGGCAGAAGCAACATTTTCACAGCAAAACTGGAAACTATTACTCTTATTCGGTTATGCATCCATCCTGTAGCCCAAAGTTCTCTCATTCCTGCATCGACTAAAGGATAGCCGGTCCTACCTTGTCTCCAAGTCTTGAAGTTAGAAGGATCGGCATTCCAAGGGAAAAAACTCAAGTGACCGAGAAGTGCTCTCTCATGAGTGAACGGAAAATTGAAACAAAGATAGCGTGAATACTCTCGAAGACCAATTGCCCTGAGGAAAAGAGTTACACTTTCATTGCCGACACTGTTGCCTTCATTTCCCCACGATATCTGCTTCACACGTGCCATTTGAAAAACTTTCCTCACGCTCAACTCTCCAAAGTGAAGATATGGAGACAAGAGTGAGGTCGAGTCTCCACCAACCTTTTGCCTATTCTTGGAGTAGTTAAGAAGTTGCTTGTCCATAAATTCTGTTAAAGCCTTGTTTGCATTGCCCCAACCTGGAGACCATGCTCGTCCCAGTAATGCGTTGCTTGGTTTTTCTAATTCGTTTTCAAGACCTAGATCCTCTATTGAACATCTCTCTACTTTTCCTGTCATCCAAGATAAGATAATTCGATCACATTAGTGCCAGTTTCCATAATTATATATTCTATCATTGTTAAAGAGTTTCACATTTGATCCGATAAGGCCTAACTAAAAATGTAAATATAAGTGCTATCAGAGACTATCCAACATCCATTGGACTATCTGCTATCGAAACTCTAAGAACACCGCCCTCACGTCCCAGACTAGACATCTAGAACGTGACCCGAGTGGCCCGATAGCAGGTGTAAGGTGAGGACTACCAATCTGATACTAACAATAATATTATAATTGGTAACAAAAAAACCATGGTAATGGGCATGCATACCTTTAGCTGGAATTAACTGCCATGGCGGAATAAATGAAACAGGTTCCATTTGCTTGTGCAAGCATCTCTGCCAAAAAGGATCAAAGGTTGTAAAAGCATGCCCCTTCTCATCATACAACTCCCAAGGCTCATACAACAGATCCCCATTATAACTTTTCACAGATACGCGGAGTTCAACTAACTTTTCTTTGATGTTGTGGTCGCGAACAAGCGAAACAGGATCTAATAAAACAATCATAGCACAAAATCAGCACAAACATTTAATACATACCTCTAATGTTCATATATTATACAACAAACTACCTTACAAACAACACTACTTACCATAGAGATGGTTAAACACAACTTTTGTAGCTTGAATAGCATTTATACAGTCCAAGAGAGCATTAAGAGTACTATCAGTTTTAATCAACACAAGTCTAGCTCCAAGAGATTTCAATGACTGATCCAAATGAACAAGAGATTGTTTCAACCACCACCGCGAAACTCGTCCCGGATAAAACTGCCCTTCCTCTTTAGGACACCATATAAACACAGGAAACACAGAACCATCCCTAGCAGCAGCAGCTAGTGCTGGATTGTCCTCAATTCTAAGATCCCTCCTAAACCAAACAATGGTTCTATTACTACCCATCTTCTATCAAACCTCTAAACTTTCATCACTTAACCAAATCACTAAACTTAATATACTACAAAAACTCTAAACTTCACCTCAAATCAAAAGTTCAAAATGGTTTTTCTCTCTAACATAAAAATATCTCAAGAATAATAATAATAATAATTGATACCCTAAAAATAACTACAAAGATTGGATCTGAAAATTTGTCAAAAAGTAAAAAAAAGATATGTATATCAGCAGAGAATAAGAACCTCAAATCAATACTAAAAGTAGACCTAACAAACAGTAACTTATCTTGATGTCCAACTTGCATACCACTTTGCTATCTGGAAGGTATCAAAACCAAAACCAAAACCAACTCAGCACACACACATGTATGTCCTTTTCACAAATTTGAAGGCATCAAAGTATATAATAAAAATAAACCCTTAAGCTTAGTTGAGAGAAGTATGATTAGAAATATGATATATGAAATGATTATATTGAGTTATTGGCAAAAGAGTTATAGAGAAGCCTATGAAACAAGAAAGCACCAAAATCTTATCAAGGAAAAAGGTGGAGGAAGTGATAACATGCAGTGTATGTAGGGATGGAGGAGAGGTGGCAGATTGTGATTGGTTTAGGATGATCACGTGGAGGAGATCACATGGGAAAGAGAAAGGATGTATAGTGGGAGACAGATACATATGATCATGATGATATTTTTGTCAACAAAGACAAAAGGATAAGAAGAACATGGAACATGTCACACTACTAGGGGCTACTAGCAGCTTCCATGATTTTCATGATTGTGGATTAAGTCATTTTCACCTACTAGTAAATGGAAGTAATTGAGAACTTCTATGTATAAATTTAGGTAAATTTCATGGGTTTGGTAAAATTAGTTTCTACAAACAATTTAATGAGCAATTATTTAATCATATCATATTGTCTACTAGTATGTCGGTAAACCAGTAAAGACACAAATTATGAAGAAGAAAATAGTAATATTCTCTATGTAGTATAATAAATGATTCAATTGACTATTTCATATAAATTAAAATTGTTAAATAAAATAGAGAAAATGATGTTCTTTATCAAAGTATTCATTTTTATATATTGGGAGTAATACAAATAAAAATAATTAAAAGATACAATAAAAAAAATTAATTTGCATTGTAAATTAATATAGGACATCTATCAAAGATATTTTATGTTATTTTTTTTTGTAATAAGGTGGTTTTCTTTAAATAAATAAATAAATTAATCCTTTATATTAAATAATGTGTATACCATTTATCTTTTTTTTTTATTATATTTATTTTAGATTAAATCAATCTCTTAAAATATATCAAGTTATATATATATATATATATATATATATATATATATATATATATATATATATATATATATATATATATATATATATATATATAGGAGAGATCAAATTACACCAAGAGTTACACCATGAGTTACACTAGTTCAAAAACGTTACTTCGGATTAATATTTTTTAAAATCAACCGTTGAATTGAAACATGCCATCATATAGATTATACCTATTAAGTTTGAGATTAATCTATAATCATTTACTATACCATTGAACTACATCAAAATTAATGTTATATGAAAGTCCATTTTGACGTTAATCTTTGGATATCTTGATCGTATAGTAAATAATTATAGATTAATCTCAAACTTTATATATGATCTATGATGGTATGTTGATTTTAAAAATATTAACTCAACGTAACTCATAACCTTCGTGTGTATTTGATATATATATATCTCTCTCTCTAGAGAGAGAGAGAGGAGAGATCAAATTACATCCGAAGAGTTACACCATGAGTTACACTCGCTCAAAAACGTCATTTCAGATTAATATTTTTTAAAATCAACCGTTGAATTGAAACATATCATCATATAGATCAAATCTATAAAGTTTGAGATTAATCTATAAATTTATGTTAATTTTAAACTATTATTTTATTTTAAATTAATCACTTATTGTGGAATAAATAGTAAAAAAAATTATGAATGGTCCAAAGAATTTTAAGAAAAAATTTAAATTTAAATTATTAATTCTATTAGATATAAAAATTAAGGTTGTTTGAGTAATGAGGTTCACTAAAGTACTACGCACACACACAAAAAATGAGGTGAGGTGAATTTCATCCACAAATAAAATTTGTAATGAGGTAGAAATAACAACTAAGACTTCATTCAATAAAGTGAGAGAAAAAATTTAAGTGAAGAATCTTTGTAAAAGAATATTTTATTTTGTGTGTGTAATTATAGTGAGTTTTGTGAGAGAGTGTTTCTCTAAACACTTTGTATATTTTATTTAGGAATTTTAGTGTGCTTCTGAAATATTTGGCTTTTTTCACAAATTTGAGCATGAGAAATTTTTTTGTAACTTTCTAAAAAACAGTATTTGAGTTTGTTGATTGTTATTGCTAATTGTTTTAGCAAATATAATATTCACATGATTAATAACTTTTGTGAATATAGTGCAAAAATTGATTTGTGTGATTATTTTTCATAGAGATGTTTCCAAGCACTATGATTTGCAAAATTTATCACATTTGGGTTTTGAGATAGTGAGATTTGAGTGGGAGTGACGATAACTAATGAAGGAAAAATGAAATTGAATTGTTTAATGGTGCGGGTTTTGACTTTAGAAAGATGTATATAGAAAACTATTTGTATAGGTAAAAACTACATCAATCTCTCTCACAAAAAGGAAATCAGATTCGATGAAGGAAGGTGATTGAAACTTTCTCGTCGGGAAATTAAAAGATGAAGTTTAATGATGTTCATGATTTGATTTTCAATGAGATTCGACGGAGATAATTGGGTAAATTTTTATGTTTTTCAGTATTAAATAGAGTTATGAGAAAGAATTCAATCAGAGGATGGAAAGATAAGTTTAAAAAAACAACAATTTAAATTCATAAATCATCGTAATTTCCATAACTACAAGACTAATGAGTGTTAGAATTATGGAAAGAATGGACACATGATGTCCTTCCAATATGGATTCACGTAGAACCATTCCTTAGAGTTACACATTTCTTCTTCTTTACTTGTTACCTCAGTATTTATTATGTATAATGATGTCACACCTCTCTTTCCTTCTCATTGGAATATCTCTACTACTCTCTATCCAATTCTAGAAGAATGGATCTTGAAAAAAATCAGTGCATATTCTCACCAAATAATCAGAGGTAAATAATGAAATAAATGTTGCTTTTACTTCATAGGGAACTACACATTAATTTTTCATTGGATAGTAAGAAAAAGTCTCGGGTGTTAGACTCTGGAGCATCACTTCACACTACTTCTAAGAAATAATTCTTCAAAAATTTTGTCTTTGAAATCCTGTGTAATGAACAATCTTATGAGATTTTAGACAAAGGCGAATGAAATAAGTTGAATGGGTTTGTATGGGAATTCAAAAATGTCATACATATTCCTAATTTGACAAAGAGCTTAATCTTTGAAGGATAGTTGGCTAGTGACACTTACACAACAATATTTCTTAACAATGATTGGAATATTTCAAATGGTGAAATGATGGTTGCTTGCGGCAGAAAGAGTGGTATTATTTACAAGGCAACTTGAGCATGTCATTTGATTGCAATTATAACAAATGAAAATAATAATATATGGCATTAGAGATTAGGCCATATGAGTGGGAAAAAAATGAAATTTATATACTTAAAAGAAAACCTACCAAGTCTTTGGTCAATAAAAACTGACATATGTGAAAATTATATATTTGAAAAGCATAAAAGAGTCTGCTTTCAGACAAGTGAAAGAACTCCAAAAAAAAGAAAGATTTGGGCATATTCACTGTCATGGTTGGGATTAAACAATTTGTTAGAATAAGCTTTAATAGTCAATCCATATTGATTGTATATATATATATATATATATATATATATATATATATATATATATATATATATATATATATATATATATATATATATATATATATATATATATATATATATATATATATATATATATATATATATATATATATATATATATATATATATATATATATATATGAAAAACTTAGACCCTCACTCTATAATGTGACTGCCCCGTGTAACGCTCAATATTTAATTAATTATTTAATTAAATATTTTCGAATTATTTGTGAAATGTTGTGATAAGTTGCTATGTTGTTATTAGTTGGTTAATTGGTTGATTAATAGTAGTAATATTATTAGAATAATATAAGATTAGTTGTTTGGCTTGTTTAAGTGGTTGGTTTAGTAAAAGGTGAGGTGTGGAAGTTAGGCCCAATGGAAATAATAATTATGAGATTTGGTTAAATAGGAGAATTAGGTTAATTGATAAGGGTTGATAAGGATTTGGAGAATTGATCATGGGAAGTTGCAGAGAATAGAGGAGCGAATAGAGGAGAGAAACTCATTCCCGTTTTTCTTGTAGCAGTCTCACTAAATCAACGATCCCCGATTCGTTAATCGTTGGATCGTGCTCAAAGTTTTAGAGTAGGTTCGCAACACCTATATCTAACTTTTGACCGTTGAGATCTTTAAAATAAGGTCTGAGTTCAGAGATATCATCATCGCATTGTAGTTGCATATTTGGGAAAATTTCCAGCTTTTGATTCTGATTTAGAAGAGAAAAAAGGGAAAAGAGGCAAAAAGTTAGATGCAATCGAAGAGTTATAAAGCGACCTTCAATCCAAGGTAAGGTTGAGGTTCTAACTCTCTAATGGGTTGTATGATGAATTTTATGTGGGGATTGGTTGTGTGAAATTATCGTTGTGTGAAATTGTTGTTGTGCGTGTAAATTTGTTGTAGTTGCTTCTAAAATTGTTTTACTGTCAATGAACTCGTGGTTAGAAAATTGTTCTGTATTGATGGTGATATAGTTATTTTGTTGTTGTAAATATATGTCATATTGGTTGGGTGTGAAAATTTATGATCGAAGAAAATCTGAAAAGATAGCAGGAAAGACAACAGAAGGAATGCAAAACAGTAACAGTCAGCACACAAAGCGTGCCGAAAGGCACAAATTGAAGGAACATGTCAGACGACATGCCCATTGTGCCGAGCGGCACACCATGGAGGGTTCCTGTGCCGAGTGGCTCATATACTATACCGAGGGGCACACCTCCCAAGATCCATATATTTAATTCTTTTCTTGTTTGTGTGTCATACTACTTTTTGGTTTGTTTGTCTGTTTGAGAGTTAATAAATTAACAAAAGCTGCTAACAGTAAAATAATAATAGGGATTAGTAAATATAAATTACATAGTAGAAATATGGTAGGTGTATTTATATAGCTGAGATTAAAATAAACTGCTGAATAGCAATATAGCTTCAGTTAAATTATATAACAAGTCTAAATTAAATCGCAGAGCAACATGCAGTGTTAGAAATAGTAGTAAGGATTAAGTGTTGAAAAAAATGATATAGAACATAATAGTAATAATCTAACAGCGATTAATTGGTTGATATGGCAGTAGAATTAATTCCTGTAGCAGTATATAAATAGCAAGGTTATTTGTTAGTTGCAGAGTTGGTATTAATTAGTTAACAGTATAGGCTGTAATAGCAGTGTAGTATTAATTTAATAGAGTTAATAAGTACTGTAGCACAAAGTAGAAATAATAGAATTTTTAGCCGATAATTAGTTACCTGAAAATAGTCGAAATAGTCCGAATAATTAAGTAGTTTGTTTATAGTTATTTTGGTTGATTCGGTGTTATATACTTGTCGTAAGTTGTGAATTTGCAAGTGATAAATTGTGTTGTGTTGCTTCCGTTGAATTGTGATTATTGAGTTGTAGGCTTATGCCAACATTGTAGTATTTGTTGTTATTGAATTTTTGATAGGTTCTAGGCTTATCCCAACGTTGTATAATTATTGTTAAGTTGCAGGCTTATGGCCAAAGTTGAATTGCTGTTAGGTTGTTGTTGAATAGTTGATGTGTTGTTGTGTCGAGTCTCATAATGTTGTTGCATACATTGCATAACAAGTTGGACTGGATTGGAAAATACTACGTTGGGAGCTTATACTCTATTAAGTTGACCTGGATTGGCAACCATGTTGAAGTTGAAGGCTTATGCCTTGTTGATGCCTCTATTAATTGGCAGATTATTACGTTGGGAGTTTTGGTCCGTTTCTAAGTTGGGAGTTTTGCTCTATTTTTACGTTGGGAGTTCTACTCCATTGGTACCACATGCATGTCTATTGTAACGAGTCGCATTTCATGTTGCATATTTGAGTTGTTATGTTGATAAATTGTTCTTGTTATACTAGTTTATGAATTGTGTTGCGATTGATGTGGTTTAAAGTTGTGAAGCAGTGATTATACATGAACTAATTCTAATATATTGTTTATCATACATCCTATTATATTGTTAGATATCTCACCCCTTCTGTTGCGATGTTTCCTTTACGTGGGTAACGTGCAGGTAATCTAGGATGAAGGTTATTTACCTTCATTAGTTCGAGTCGGTGTCGTTAATCTGATACGTAACACTTGGGGGAATGAACGAATGTTGTCTAATTTTGTTATTACTTCCATTGTTAAATTTTATGTTTCTTCGAAGTTGTTTTAGTTGAACAAAAGATGTTATGTCATTAAGTTGAATATTATGATTCCGTTGCGTAGTTAATAAAATTTGTTTTATTTTCAAAGACTAAATAATATCGTTATTTGTTCATCCGATGTTCTAAGTGTTATGTATATGTTATATCTGTGACAAAGGTTGTTGTTTTAAGTTGAATTGTAGCATTCCAATTGTTTTGAAGAAATTTTATTACTCTGATTTTTATAATAATTGTTGGGTATAATTGGGGTGTTACATCCCGCCCCGTCCCATTTTCTTTGCGGACTTTTGTAGGCACGTGTATTAACATATTTTTTATTTTTAGGCTTAAAATGTGTTGTGCCTATGGGCTTTCCTCGTCCCCCACTCATATTTTTGCGGGGAGGGTCTAGGTTTTAGGTCATCATCCTCAACTATGCCCGCTCCGCTCTGTTTTTGCGGGCTTTTATGGGTCAGGCCTAAATGGGGAGGGTATGCCTGTTTGCCACCCCTATATATATAGCCAATTTATTGAAGTTCAATACATGTGCAAAGAATTTTGCTTATTATTCGAGAATAAAGTATATTGTTATTTGTTATCACTTCATCGAATCTATGATTGAGGTTAAGGTGGTAACAATGAGCAATATTCAAGGAAGTAAATACTCATCATACATGTTACAAAAGGTTGTGAGTATCGACAAGTTTAAGTTGTACTCAACTTTGATTTACCTACTAGAATAATAGAATTAGAAAAACTTATGTATGATAAAGGTGTGAATATCGCTTGAAATTAGTCTTCAAGTAGGAGATTGAGTTAAGATATTAATCTTAATCCAAGTTGTATAACTTAAGGCCAATATCAATTAGGGTTTTTTAGCCTACTTAGTGTATAAGTTAGGTGTATATAAATAATTATAGTTTGTATAATTATTTGTAACAATTCAATTCAATTCAATAATAAAATCCTTATTTACTTATTCTCTCTCTCTCTCTCTCTCTCTCTCTCTCTCTCTCTCTCTTTATCTCTCTCAGAGATCGTTGCAAGCAGAAGGTACTGGCAACACAATTTTTCAAATTAGTAATTGAGGGAAAGTTATGATCAAATATGTATTCTATGTACCTATAATGACGTGCAATCTGTTAATTGTTGGACAACTGGTCAAAAAAGGATTCTCAGTTGTCCTAAAAGATGAAGCTTTAAAATTGTTTGACATCCAGAATAATTTGGTCTTAAAATCTCTGTTATCGAAGAACAAACCATTTAAGACCATGATCAGTTCAAGTGAGGTATAATGTTTGAAAATTATTGTCGACCACAAATAGTTGGTTGTGACATTTGAGGTTTGAACATTAGATGTATGGGGTCTATTTGAAGAGCATACCATTGGTGGAAATACATATTTGTGTTTATTTGCCGATGAGTTTAGTTGAAAGTTTTGGATCTATGTAATCAAAAGAAAGGACGAAGTAAATCTCTAAGAGATTCAAGATACTTGTTGAAAACTAGTGTAAGTATAAGATCAAAGTTCTACGAACAGATGGAGATGGTGAATATACATCCAATATGTTTGAAGAATTTTGTGCAGAACATTGTGTCGATCATGAGGTAACTTCTCCCTATACGCCTAAACATAATGGAATTACTTAAATAAGAAACATAACCATATTGGTTATGGTGAGATGCATGTTGAAGTAGAAGAATTTTCTAAAATCCTTTTGGGGGAGCTGTTTCGGCTGTAATTTATGTTATGAATAGGTGCCCTACCAAGAAATTGAAGAATAAGGTTCCTGAAGAAGTGTGGAGTGGAAAGCGACCATTAGTAAGTCATTTGAAGGTGTTTGACTCTATGTGTTACGAGCATGTTCCTGATGCAAGAAGAATGAAGCTTGATGACAAGAGTGAACCTATGATTCTGGTAGGATATCACAAGACTGGTGCATACATGTTATTCAATCCAATTAATGAGAAGATTGTGTTAAGTCGAGATATTGTGATAGATGAAAATTCTATCTGGGATTGGAATTTTGGTTATGCAACTAACAAACCATTGATGAGTTATGGTTTTGACGAAGTAACTAATGAAATTAAAGTAGAAGAAAATGCCAATATTCTAGTCCATGTCGAAGTCAAAGATGTTCCTGACATTCATGACACATTTGAAGTATAAGATGGTGTGGCTAGCACAAGCTAGAGACCTTAAAGAACTAGAGTGCGTCCAATAAAACATCAAGATTATGAAGTCACGGGTGATGCTGAAGTCACACCGGATGGAGAATTAGTTCATTTTGCTTTACTTGCATATGCTAAACCAATTAACTATAGTGACACTTTGAAGATTAAAAAGTGGAAGTCTGTTATGGTCAAAGAGTTACAGGCAATCGAAAGAAATAACACATGGGAGTTAGCCGAATTTCCAGCACATACAAAAGCTATCGAAGTAAAGTGGGTGTTCAAGTTGAAACATAATATTGATGGGTCGATAGCAATACATAAAGAAAGATTAGTAGCTCGAGGTTTTCTTCAAAGAGATGGACTCGACTACTCTGAAGTATTTGTTCTAGTAGCAAGGTTGAAGACTATTCGGCTAGTGGTACCCTTGTCATGCCACCAAAGTTGGTAGACATTCCATTTAGATGTGAAATCAACATTTCTAAATGGTCATTTAGATTAAGAGGTCTATGTTACATAACCTCCAGAGTTGGTGATCCAAAAGGAAGTGATTAAAGTATATAAGTTACACAAAGCTCTCTATGGCCTCAAGCATGCACCTAAGGCATGGAACAAGAAGATCGACTCATACTTAGTTGAATTGGAATTTGTAAAATGTACGTCTGAGTATGGTGTCTATGTTCTAGTTCTGGAACAAGATATAAAAATCATCTGCTTATATGTCGATAACTTGTTGGTAACTAAAAATATCTTGGAGAACTTGTCAAAGTTCAAAGACTTGATGACAATAATATTTGAAATATCAGATATGGGAAAATTGTCTTATTTCCTTGGTGTTGCACCCCAAAATTTGCCCTCCTATATCAATGTTATCTGGCTCAGGCTTTGCATTCATTTGCATACGTTTTCATTGGGCCACTCGTGCTAGACATTCATTCATTCATTGCATCTGCATCATTACTTACATCTGAGGCGATCGGATTTCAAACTCGTATCATTTTGTGTCTGGAAGGTACCCGCTGTTGCACGTATGTGCATTGATGTCTTCGGTTCTGTGGTTTTAGAGTTTGGATTGGCTTGAGGTAATTATGTTACAAGATTTAGAAGATGTTTACTTGTTTTAACCAACCCGGAATTTGGGAATGGCAAAGGTAGTTTGGATGTTTGGGGTTTTTCTTTAGATTACAAGTTCGGAGCTGTCCTACTGTATATTTGATGCTTTGTTGAGTTGGAAGGAGGATTTTAAAGAGTTGAACGTGTTCAGAAGATTGTTTTTCTCAGATGTTCAAATTTTTCACTCATGGTGTTTCTCAAGACCGTTTATCTCTAAGAACGCGAATCAGGAGCATACTTGAAGTTATGTTTAGCAACCATGTCTTTACTTGTGTACGAGATTTATGATTTGGTTTGAATTTGGATTTAAATACGCATTTTAATTGATACTTCGCCATGTCGAGTATAAACCATTCATTTTAGTACGGTAAGTGTGGTTTCCAAATAGTAACTACAAGTATTATGACAAGGAATTGCATTAGTGATGTGTTAAGTTTCAAAATCAAGAACTCGTTTGGTTATGCTATTCTAAACTCATTTGTGAGCATAGACCAAGTTTTTGAGCCAATTAATTTCCAAGGAAAAGCTGTGCAAGTTTCAATTTTTCTTTTGTCATATAACTTCTAATCCTCTTACTTTCTTTTCAACTCTACAAAATTGCACAATACCGCATTCAAATTCTAAAACCGTGTGTTGGATACAGAATCCATGTTTTTATTCAATGATGACAAAGGATTTGTTTCTTTACAATTTGAGGAATCTACAAGTTATAATTCACACATTTGTAGTTTCACCAAATTCCAAATTTCTATCCTAATCCTATTTACAAAATGCAAACATACAAGTAAAATTACAAACGTTATATCCTATCCTATCTTCTATTGGAAATCCTTGTCGTTTCTTTGCCTCAAAACTTTTTTGCTCTATCTTCAAGACCATACTTTCTTGACCAACCTTCATTCACCACTTTTCCAAGGTTGGTGCCGTGGCTCGTGTTCATGAAACAAAAACAAAAGGACATGGTTAGTATAATGGACAGCATTAATAAGAATTAAGAGTTCAAAGCAGTATTTTATCTCATCATTAGGGGGAAATGTTTGGGATCAGATTTGTGTTGAGGATTGTTTATCATTCATGTTCAAAACCCACCCTTTGCAAATCACAACTCATGTTGGTTCACAAAAGGGGTGTGGTTCAAACATCATCACCACTAAAGTGCTGAGTACAATGCCATCTGTCTGTAATCGAAATCGAAAACAACAACCCAACACTTGAAACCGTTTCCAGCCCATCAAATCAATTGTTGCTAAAATCCAGTATAGAAAACAGGCTTGGGATAACATATTTTTCTGCCCAACAGATCGAAACAACATATTACCAAAGCCCAATGTTTTGAATTTTGGTCCAACAGCCTTTGTCCTAAAGTCTGACATCAGGGAACCCTAATTGCAGGACACTATAAAAGCCAAATGCACAGTAATCAAGAGGGGCGGACTGTTCACTTTGAACCCTAATCCCAAACGTCATTCGAACCAAACAGAACAGCATAGCAAACACAAGCAAAACATCATTCGAACCAGAAAAAACCCAGAATATTCAAACACAGGCATAGAACATTCAAACAAAACTCAAACACCCAAAATGGAATCATCATTTCCCCATCATCCCCCCTTCAGAAAATTAAGTTTCAGAAATAAATTCTGATTTGAGAGAGACCGAAGAGATTGTAAGGCTACAGATTTTGGAGAAGAAGATGTAAACCAGAAAGAGCTCACCGGAGCAAGTTACGACCCTAGGCCGCCGTCAAGTCACCGTCAAGACTCTCCAACTTGTCTCAGGAGACCGAGTTCGCGTCTGGAAGTTCCAGATCCTCCACCCTCGCCGTCAGAAGTCGCGTCGGACAGTTAGGGTTTCCAAACTTCCACTCAAGATCTAAGCCAAATCAGACGGTATCTGCAAAAATCAGAGTCAGATTAGTATAGTGGAGGAAGAGACGGTTCAGAAAATGTAAGAAAAACCATCATCGGAGCAAGCCGCCGTCCGAGGCGATTTCCGGCCGCCGTGGATTCATCATCGCCGCCGTCGGTCATCAACGTCGCCACCGTGTATTCATCATCGCCGCCGTGGATGTTCATCTCAACCACCGATACAGATCGGTTCTGATTGCGTTTTCTGGGTTTTCATTTGTTTTTTTAGGGAATAAACATAGAGAGAAGATGAGAGATCGTGAGGTTGAGAGGATGAATGTTTTTTTATAAAAACTGATTCTGGTTCTTTCTTTATTTTTAAAAATACAACTTGGTTTAGTATTAGTTTAGATCTAATTAGGATTAGTTTATTTATTCAATTTATAATAAAAATGAGCTTTTAAAAATACAACTTGGTTTAGTATTAGTTTAGATCTAATTAGGATTAGTTTATTTATTCAATTTATAATAAAAATGAGCTTAATTAGGACTAGTTTTTTTTGTTTATTTAATTTATAATAAAATGAGTTAGATGAATATTCTAAATATAATTAGGAGTGGTGTTGTCTGGTCCAGGCGGTGACACTTGTCAACGTCTGTATGGCCTGTTCGAAATCCAATGCAGGTACACCTATGATAACCATTTTGCACTCTCATTCACAAGCCGCCAGATCTATTGAAGGTCAGATCCAGCGATCCAGAATGGCGGACCACCATATGATCCATGGAGGCACCTACACAAGATCCAGCAGTATTGTTTTGGGCTTGGGCTCAGATTGCTACTCACACCCTCCAGTTTAAAGCTTCAAACAGGCCCATTCCTAAACTTTTCTCTTTAAATTCAATATTGCAAGTTTTTATTTATTTTTTTATGTAATAAATGTATTAAATAATATTTTGGCATATGGTAGTTTTTTATTTGTTGAATTACCAATTAAATTGTTAATTGATTTTTCATCAAGTAAAAGAATATCTATACTAATAATTATTTAAATTCCGATATTGTATTGTGTGTTAATTTTTTTTTCCGCTATTACATTATCCGCTTGTATGTTTATTACGCGATTGAACACTCCACTCTCACATTAATATAAAATCAACAACGCCTCCGCTCTTTCTCTTATTTTTGGTTACCCACACCAAATTCTCTAAGGGTCTCATGGTTGGGGATGGGCATGGCCATCCTCACGAGGTTAATTAAGGCCCTCGTTGCCTTGATTAATCATAACCAAAAAAAAATAATTGGTCCATATACCAATCACCATGCAACAGGGTCTCATGGTTAATCAAGTCCATACACTTGGTTAACCATAACCCGAAATATCATTTCTCTACGTCCAACGCCGCAAATTTTCAAAATAGTGTTATGGTACTTAATTAAATTGTTAGAGGTTCGCCCAACGATTTAATTAAAATTTAAAGTATTTGGGCCATTAGAGGAAACCCAATGACTCGAATACTTTATTCCATACACTTGAACATTTAAAACACTTTCAAATTAAATTAATTAATTGAATTTGTTTTCAAAATCAATTTTTCTACAAAACAAAAACATAGTGATATGGAATTTAATTAAATTGTTAGAGGTTCGCCCGACGATTTAATTAAAATGTAAAGTATTTGGGCCATTAGAGGGTAACCCAATGACTTAAATACTTTATTCCATAACACTTAATAAAAGTGAACTTTGTTTCACCTCACTCCTTTCATAATAAAGATTTTGGATGAGAGAAGATTGGTTGACCTCAATCACCAATCTCGAGTATCGAATCGTTAGAGGATATCCCAACGTTTTGGTACTTGTCATCTACAATTAAAATCAATTCAACCCATTCAAATTCCTTTGCCGCTCATACGCGGTCATCAAAAACATTTTCTTCTAAAATCAATACAAATAATCCAAGACATTTTCAACCAGAACTACGGAGTTTTGACTTTCCCATTGCACGAGGGAATACGTAGGCACGCGGTTTCAAAACCGTGTCAAACTCAAAATAATAACAAACAAATCCGTTTTCTTCTTTCTTAAATTCATAATTTAGAAATTAGCGAATACACACACAGACACATTTCGAACTAAATGGGTCCCATCGAGTACGATGGACGTAAGGGGTGCTAATACCTTCCCTTGCGTAACCGACTCCCGAATCCATGCTTTTTGGTCTTGTAGACCGCCTTATCCGATTTTTGTGGGTTTTATCTATATTTCCCCGTTCTTTCTAGAACAAATAAAATTAGGTGGCGATTTCATTGTTTTGAAAATTCATTTAAATGATTTTTTTGAAAATCGAGTTGCTTCACTTGGCATGGAATTTCAAATGTCGAAGCAAGGTATGGTATTGCATCAAAGGAATTATGTCAAATAGATACTCAAGAGATTCATGATGGATGATTCAACTCCAGCATCTTCACGCTTCAAACCAAATTTGAAGTTGGAGAAGCATGAAGAGGAAGATAAAGTCGATGTAACTTTGTTTAAACAAATATTTGGATCTTTGAGATATGTATGAAACAATCGACCTGATATAGGTTTCGCAGTCGGAATAATGAGAAGATACATGAGTGAACCAATAGTGTCTCACATGAAGGCAGCAAGAAGAATTCTAAGATACTTAAAAGGATCGATAAACTATGGAATTCTATTTCGACGAGAATCTGAAAGTAAAGAAGCTACAATTACTTGTTTTTTAGATGATATTGGTGTGAAGATAAGGAAGATTGAAGAAGCACAACTGAGTATTTCTTTCAAGTCGTTGGTTCCCCATTCTCATGCTGCTCGAAAAAGCAACCTATGGCGGCATTATCATCATGTAAAGCTGAATATATAGCAGGATCATATGATGCATGTCAAGCATTTTGGATCATATCGGTACTTGAAGAAATTGAGGTCAAAGTGAATAAACCTCTTATGTTGAAAATCGACAACAAGTCATCCATAAATCTAGCGAAGAATCCAGTTCTGCATGGAAGAAGTAAGCATATTTGTGCTAGATTTCATTTCTTGAGAAAAAGATAAATCAAGGTGAACTTGAAGTTATGCATTGCTCAAGTGAAGCTCGGTTGACCGGCATTTTCACTAAAGGATTGAAAATCGACAAATTCTTGGATTTGAGAAAGAAATTAGGAATTTCTCAGATTGACTATATTTAGAGTATGTTCGACAACTTGGATTATAGAGGATATGTTGAGATATTAGACCTAATCTAAGTTGTGTAACATAAGACCAAGTCTAATTAGATTTTGTTAGCCTACTTAGTGTATAAGTTAGGTGCATATAAATACTCAAGTTCGTATCATTATTTGTAACAATTTAAATACGCCTAATTCTCGTTGAATTTAACCTTAATATTAATCTTGTGGGACAAAGAACAATGACCACCAAAATAAATTGCGTCAAGTAGTAAAAATAACCTACAATCGGTGATAAAAATTCACAACAAACAAGAGAAGGTAAAAGACAAGAACAAAAAAAATTGTTTACCCAATTCATTCAAACTTATCTACTCTGGGGAGAGGGGAGTGAAGGTGCGAAAAACACAAGAAAAGGGAGGTTTGAATTGAGTTTTAACCTTTGAAAAACTTTTCTTTTAAAAAATAATCCCCTTTTTCGTTTGCTTTACTTTTGATAAAGATTGAAAGAATTAGAAAGCACTTAAGAACACAATATTTTTTATACTAGTTCACTTGAAACTTTAAGCTACTCTAGTCCACCCTCACAGGTGATTTGCCTCTCTCCAACAAGGTCTTAATCCAATAATCCAACTGATTATTAAACTTTCATACACAAACTGTATGTAACTAACACCTCCACACACCAATTGTGTGTGACTAACTATCAACCAATAAGACTAATTGTCCTAGACTTCTCGAGAATTCTGACCCAATTGGTCTCTCAAGGAACAATCAAACAACCATTTGAATACAAGTTTGTTTACAAGTAAATATGCTTCTACACAAGCTAATATGTAAATAGATTTTTAGCACTATGACTTGACAAAATATACAACTTTTTACAACAAAAAAAAAGCGTTTTAGCGTAGTATAGTTTCAGTGAACTAACAGTTGTTTCTTCAAGTCTTCAAGCCTTTATATAGAGCCATGCATGTGATGCAACCGTTGAGGGGTACATCTGGAAATATGAAATTTGTGGCAGCTTAAGAGAATGTGGGGGACAAGATCGAACGCAACTTCCGTCCTTCATGGTAGTGGAATGAAGCATTTATTTGTACCATGTACTATTTGTACCACTTTAACGTTATCTTCTAACCTTCTGTACTTAAGAGGATTCTACGGGCTTGAGTAAGAGGAGAGAACATAACATTTGGTTATTCAAAACTTCAAGTCTTTAGAGTCTCCAGATCTTCCTCTTTAGAGTCTTCAGCACTTGGTCTTAGAACCTTGTATTAAAACTAAGTTCAGAAGATCTTCAAGTCTTCAGAGCCACGTATTTAGAGTCTTTAGCACTTGGTCTTCAAAACCCTTTGTCTTCTGAAACTTGAGTCTCCAGCATCTTGTACTACATTCACTCAGAACTTCTGTCTTTAGATCTTCAGACTGGTTTCTTCATACTTTCGTATCAAAATAACTAAGCTTCATAGCCTATTGAAGCTTTTCTCGCTACTTGTTCATCAGAACCTTTGTAGCTTAAAAGCGGATAATTTTCTCTTCTAATGTCTTGGACACGCCATTCATCAGAAATAGAACCTATTTGTTTATTCTTAAAAATACAACAAATATTAGAGTAACAAAATTGTTCACTCAAACATACTCTTTTTCATCATTGAAACTCATAGACATAATTGCAGAACCAAATCTTGTTCAAACAGGAAGCTCTTTGATTCACTATACTTTCAAGAATTGAAATTCATGGCAGCAGATACGTGATGTCACAGAGAATGTTATGACACACTATCTGACACTCTGTTAACAATTCACACAATGAATGTAAACAGCAGTAAAGAACACAATAAGTTGTTTACCCAGTTCAGTGTCTAACTACACCTACATCTGGGGGATACCAAGCCAGGGAGGAAATTCACTATTAGTAGAATTAATTCAGGAATAAACCAACCAGTTTATCTCCTTCACTTAAAACCTACCCAATGCAACTTAAACCTAAGTCCTACTTAGATCTGAGTTCCTACTCACTCCCCCTCAATCACAGCAGTGATATCAACCTATTGATTAATTGAATTGTGAAGACACACTTCAATAAACTATCTTGATCTTGCTTCAAAGCTTCAATCAAGAGACAAACACTCGTGCTTCAAAGCTTGAGTGATAAACTACCCTTACAAACAAATCCTAGTTCAATGCACTTATCAATTGATAGTTGCTTGGCTCACAAGAGAAACTAGAATTACACAATACAACTGTTAACTCTCCTAACAGTACACAAATAACAACCTGCTATATCTTCAATAAATTCCAGAGGCGCTACAGCAGTATAAGGGTTGAATTCCTTTTATAGAAGCAGTCCTGAAACTTCAGTCTTGGGCTTCCATAAAGATAGCTAGGGTTCACTTAATTTAATCCTAAAAACATGGTCTTTTCAACAACCAATTTTAGGTCTAATTAAGATTAACCTAGCAGCCACGTGAGCATGCTTTCTAATAACAGAAAAACAATATTTAGCAGCTCAACAAACTTCACGAAAAGTCTCGGAAAAAAGATTCTGAGCAGAATGTCACATGAATGTCATAACATCTTATGACATCGATATTCTGAATTTCAACTGACTTTAGCTTCGATTCTGAGCTGTCCTTTAACATCCTTAGCAAGTAGGATTTATCTTTAATCTCTGAATGTCATGACATTTATCAAGACATTGCTAAAGCCTAGTTTTACGAAAATTAATGCCAACTTAAAACACTAACAAACTCCCCCTTTGGCACAGTTTTGGCTAAAACTACTTAACACATCAGAGTACCTATGCAGCAGAAGACAAACTAGTTCTAAGCTTAAAGAAACTAGAACCTAGAGATAAGATAAATTCTACCCATACAAAAATCCCACAATTCCCACAATTGCCCACATACAAAAAAAATCCATACAGTTTCCCAAATTTCCCAGCCACTGTTCTACAGTAGTTCTTCTCCCCCTTTTTAGCCATAAAGGGCCAAAGGAAACAATATAATTACCCCAAGCATTCAAGCAAATAATTAAAGGAGGTACCAACAATTGTCAAGAGTACAAAGCTGTCAACAGTAAGTTACAATCATCCAAACAAAATTGGGAAAATACAGAACAAGAAGAAAAAAATTGACAGAACAAACACAGAAGCAACAAAAACAAGAACCATCACAGCAACAGATCAGTTGCTCTCCTTCCCTGAAGCAGCATTGTGATCATTATCAACGTGAGCAACCCCATCAGCAACTTTACCAGCTACCACTGCACCCTGATTCTTGAAACCAGAACCTTGATCAGACTTTGCAGGCTCAGGAGCCTTCCTCTTCTTGACAATTGGTGTCCTCTTTGGTCTTGAGCTACCAACAGATTTAACTCTATACTTCTTTAAAATAGTTCCAGCTTTGGTCATCTTCTCAACTTGAGAGCCAGAGATACCACCCTTCGCTTTGACAGGGGAATCAGCAGGAGTAACAATATCAGAATCCACAGAAGCTTTCTGGACATGATTTCCAGATGTCTTGACATTCTCTGTGACATCTGGATCAACTGCTAAACTAGGGCTAGCAGACTCTTGGTTAAGGGGGACAGAAACTCCAGGTACAGTGTGGCTTTCGTCTAGGATCCTGGTGACTATCCTAGCAATGGCTTCTTCCACATACATGGTACCTTCTCTATTTCTTATCTCTGGAGGAACACATGAAGATGAGTCAGAGATCTTACCAGAGGGCGAAGCTGATAACCTTCGTGCATTCTTTGCATGCAGATTCTCGGTCTTTTTGGAGTCAGATGCCATTGAACGCTGAGGAGAGACCTTCACAGGTTCAACATTCATGGCTGCAGCGATTGCCCTAATCTCACCATGGTAGGAGATGGACGGTCATGAAGAGGATCTTGGGAGATGAGAATGACAAAGAGTTTGAGAGTATCTTTTGGATGAAGAAGATATGATACTTTCAAATGAAAAGGCTATTATATGGAGGAGTCTCTTCATATTCTTAAAACTTATAAAAATAAGAGGGAAATAATTAGGTGACCCACTTATTATTAATAAAAGGTTTTCTCCTCTCCTTGTAAGCAATCTTAATTGCAATTCCTCATCTTGACAAATACCCGTTTGCTCCTTAAATTTTCAAATTGACTAGCATCAAGAGCTTTAGTAAAAATGTCAGTCAGTTGAAGTTCAGTGACTACATGATCCAATTTAATCACTTTCTCCTCCACAAGGTCTCTAATGAAGTGATGTCTAATGTCAATGTGCTTAGTCCTACTGTGTTGTATAGGATTCTTTGAAATATTAATAGCACTCAGTTGTCACAAGACAATGTCATGACATCCTGTGACATTGTACTCGAAGATCCGCTTCATCCGACCATTTGAGAACAATGCTACTAGGCGCTATGTATTCACTTGATGGACAAGGACACGCAGTTTTGCTTCTTGCTGAACCAAGAAACAAGATTGTTTCCCAAGAAGAAGCATCCTCCAGAGGTACTTTTTCGTCATCAAGACACCGATCGGCATCACAATAACCAGACAAAATTGGTTCACATCCATGGGAATACAAGATACCATAATTGCAAGTTCCACTCACATACTTCATAATTCTTTTCACCTGGTTAATGTGACTTATTTTAGGTTCAGCTTGGTATCTTGCACATACCCCAACAGCAAATGCAATGTTAGGTCTGCTGGCTGTTAGGTACAACAAGCTCCCTATCATGCTTCTATACAAACTTTGATCTACCTTTTCACTACTTGTGTCCTTGGACAACTTCACATGTGTGGGAGCAGGAGTCCTTTTATGGCTGGCATTCTCCGTTCCAAACTTTTTGACAATATTCCTTGCATATTTGCTCTGTGAAAGGAATGTTGAGTCTTCCATCTGTGTGACTTGCAGTCCAAGAAAGTAGGCCAGCTCTCCCATGAGACTCATTTCAAACTCAGCTTGCATTTGATTGGCAAAATGTTTCACCATTGAGTCTGACATTCCACCAAATACTATGTCATCCACATAAATTTAAGCCACCATTATCTTACCTCCTTCATTCTTAACAAAGAGTGTTTTATCCATGCCTCCTTTCCTGTATCCTTTGTCTGTAAGGAACTTGGTTAGCCTTTCATACCAGGCCCTAGGTGCTTGCTTTAGTCCATATAGGGCTTTCCTTAACTTGTAGACATGTTCAGGGAAACTTGGGTCCACAAATCCTTTAGGCTGTTCTACATATACTTCCTCATTTAAGTAGCCATTTAGGAAGGCACTTTTCACATCCATCTGATATAATTTAAATTTCAGAATGCAAGCAACCTCTAGTAGAAGCCTGATTGATTCCAGTCTAGCCACTGTGCAAAGGTCTCATCAAAGTCAATCCCCTCCACCTGAGTGTAACCCTGAGCAACAAGTCTTGCTTTATTTCTGGTGACAGTCCCTTCTGCATCAGACTTGTTCTTGTAGATCCACTTTGTACCATTGATATTTGTTCCTTCTGGTCTAGGAACTAATTCCCATACTTCATGTTGCTTGAACTGGTTTAATTCATCTTGCATTGCTCCAATCCAGAATTCATCACATAGAGCTTCTTTAGCATTTTTTTGCTCTATCTTTGACACGAAGCAAGAGTTTGAGACAGTTTCTCTGGACCTTGTAACAACACCTTTGGTTGGATCTCCAATGATGAGCTCCTTTGGATGATCTTTCTGAATTCTGATGGAAGGATCTTTGTTTGCTTCCTCTGATTCAGATTTTGGTGGAGTAGGAATAGGTACATCTTCCTTATCAGGTACTTGAGGTGATGTCTCAAACCATGTCTCAATATCATATGTGACATTGTGTTCCTGATGATGATCATCAACAATGACATTAATAGACTCCATCATGACCTGGGTTCTGGAGTTGAATACCCTATATGCTCTACTGTTAGTGGAGTATCCCAGAAAAATGCCTTCATCACTCTTAGAGTCCATTTTTTCTCCTTCGATCACGATCTGTCAGAATATAGCATTTGCTACCAACCACATGGAAATATTTCACAGTTGGTTTTCTTCCCTTCCATAGTTCATACAGGGTGGAGGAAGTTCCCTTTCTTAAGGTGACCCTGTTGTGAACATAGCAGGCTGTATTCATAGCTTCAGCCCAAAAATGAATAGGAAGTTTCTTAGCATGAATCATTGCTCTGGCAGATTCCTGTATAGTCCTATTCTTTCTTTCCACAACCCCATTTTGTTGAGGTGTTATAGGAGAAGAAAACTCATGATTGATCCCCTCTGAGGAACAAAATTCATCAAACTTGCTGTTCTCAAATTCTTTTCCATGGTCACTTCGTATTCTTGACAATACAACTTTCCTTCTCTCTTTGAAGTCTTTTGCATAGCTCGTTAAAGACATCAAACACATCAGATTTTTCTTTGATGAAGTTTATCCAGGTAAATTTGGAGAAGTCATCCACAACAACATAGGCATATCTTTTTCCACCAAGGCTTTCAACCTGCATAGGCCCCATCAAGTCCATGTGTAACAACTCCAGCACTTTAGAAGTGGTCAGATGTCTAGACATTGAGTGTGACATTCTGGTTTCCTTCCCAACCTGACATTCACCACAGACCCTTCCTTCATCAATATGGAGTCTTGGTATATCTCTGACAGCCTCCATAGAGATGATCTTTTTCATTCCTCTGAGATGCAGATATCCAAGTTTTTGATGCCACAACTTTACCTCCTTTTCATCTTTGTCTGTAGAGCACACAGAAGAGAGGTTGGTGTTCTCAGATTCCCACATGTAGCAGTTGTCCTTTGATCTGACTCCTCTCATAACTACTTCTTGTTTATCATTGATTACAAGACATTCAGACCTAGTGAAGTTAACTTTGAATCCCATATCACATAGCTGACTTATGCTTATGAGGTTAGCAGTCAAGCCTTTTACCAGCAACACTCCATTTAGATTTGGAACTCCAAAGTAGTCCAAGTTTCCAACACCTTTGATTTCTCCTTTAGCTCCATCTCCAAAAGTAACAAAGCTGGTAGAATGAGGTTTGACATTATTGATGGGTTCTTTATTCCATCATATGCTTGGAACACCCAGTCAAAGTACCAATCTTCCTTGCGGACACTCTAAGAGAAGTGTGAGCTATCAATCTCATCCTCTTCTTCCACTTTTGAGTGTAGGGTACCTTGATGTTCTTAGGCTTAACATAGGGAGTCTGATTAGGGTATCCATGTAGCCTATAGCAGAAGGGTTTTATGTGTCCAAACCTTCCACAATGATGACATCTCCATCTTTGAAACTTCTTATTCATGTTTCTCTGATCCTGATGTTGACCCCAATGTTGTGACATCTGTTTTGACATTGGCTTATTAGGTCTGTTCTTCCTGTTATCAGCAAATTTCTTTGCATCCACATGCCCTGAGCCAGGAACATTTCCTATTTTATATTGTGACATCTGCTTTGACCTTGGTTTCCCATGCCTCTTCTTTTCCTTGTCACTAACAGGTTCCTTTTCAGCCACATATCCTAGACCATGCTTATTTCCAGCATTTTGTCCAAGCTGAAGAATTTCTTCCACTTATCGGTCCCATGGTCGACATCTTGAGACTTAGTCATATGATCAAGCTTGGAATTCAACACTATAATCTCCTTTGTTGAGATGACTTATAGTGATTGTATTCTCCTTCTTCTCGACTTCGACTTCACATTTTGCCTCCAACTTCTCAATCGCCTTTTACTTTTTCATTTTGTCGACATACTTCACCACTTGATACACACTTCTTGTAAGTATCGCAAGTTCTTCAAAGGTCACTTCCTCATCACTAGAGTCATTATCGGTTTGCCACTTTCGAAGTGCGGACGAGTTTGGTGATTCCTCTTGAGCCACTACTTGATTCACCATCGGACCAAGTAATATTCCTCTCTTTGTTTCTTAAGAAAGGTAGGACATTCACCTAATATGACCATATCCTTCACAACCATGACCTGGATTTCTCTGCTTTGACTTTCTTTATCCTCGACTTGGATCTTCTGAGTCATAAGACTGCGATGTCGGATGAAATGTCCTTGACATTTGACCTTGACTTTGGATCAATTCTCTTGATGAGCTTGTTGAACTGTCTTCCAAGCATAGCTATAGCTTGGATATCTTCTCTTCATCTTCCACCTTGCATCCTTCTTGAAGATTGGATACAAGTGCTATGCTCTTGTTCTTTTTGTCAGCTTCACCGATTCCCATCTCAAAAGTCATAAGAGATCCAATAAGTTCTTCAACCTTCAAGGTCTGATGTCCCGAGCCTCCTCTATTGCAGTCACTTTCATTGCAAACCTTTTAGGCAAGGATCTGAGAATCTTTCTCACCAACTTTTCTTTTGACATCTTTTCACCAAGTGCTCTGAGGTGTTGGCAATCTCCAAAATATTCATGTGAAACTCATGAATAGTCTCATCTTCTTTCATCTTCAAATTCTCAAATTTGGTAGTGAGCATCTGACATCTTCACCTTGGATGTCCCTCATGAGTAGTTTTGAGAGTGTCCCGAACATCCTTGGCCACTCACATTGATGAACTAGTCTCAAGATATTTATACCATTGAATAGGGCATTCAATGCTTTAGAGTTTCCTGCTAGCTCCTCTTCCTCTTTGCTCCATTCTTCCTCGGTTTCAAGACAGTAGTCCCATCTTTCACAAGCTTGGTAGGATGTTTCCATCCTTTGTCGTGCTCTCCAAGCCTTAATGTCCACCGATCTTAAGAAGGCAACCATACGAGGCTTCCAAGAATCATAATTAGACCCATCCGAATAGGTGGTCTACCTCCAAATCCTCCTTCCTTATCCATTACGCCGAAACTATTATCCTAGATCTCACCCGAAATAACAGGCGGTGCCCGCTCGATGCCAATTGAAATTCTGGCAGACGTGATGTCACAGAGAATGTTATGACACACTATCTGACACTCTGTTAACAATTCACACAATGAATGTAAACAACAGTAAAGAACACAATAAGGTTTTTACCCAGTTCAGTGTCTAACTACACCTACATCTGGGGGCTACCAAGCCAAGGAGGAAATTCACTATTAGTAGAATTAATTCAGGAATAAACCAACCAGTTTATCTCCTTCACTTAAAACCTACCTGAAGCAACTCATTTTTTCAAAAATCATTTAAATGAATTTTCAAAACAAACAATGAAATCGCCACCTAATTTTATTTGTTCTAAAAAGAACGGGAAAATATAGATAAAACCCACGAATAAAAAAGGATAAGACGGTCTACGAAATTAAGAGTTGTAGGTTCGGGAGTTGGTTATGCAAGGGGAAGGTATTAGCACCCCTCACATCCATCGTACTCGATGGTACCCATTTAGTTCAAAGTGTGGTTGTGTGTTAGTGTGAAAATTTTTTACGATCTTCTAAATTTAAAAAATAGAAAGAAAGAGAGGAGAAATGTTTTTATTATTTTTGAGTTTGACACGGTTTTGAAACCGCGTGCCTACGTATTCCCTCGTGCAATGGGAAAGTCAAAACTCCGTAGTTCTTCTAGAAAATGATTGTTTGTTGATTGATTTTAAATGAAAAGACAAGTCGTCATTTTTAAAGGAGAAGACTCGTCTAACGTCCACAAGGTGTGATAAAGAATAAAGGACTACGCACCAACATGAGGGAGGGTTTGAGAACACCTCTAGTACTCAAGTGGAGAAGTCGAAAACCTTGGGAATAGAGGAAGAAGCATCTCAATTATAAATGAATCATGTCTAATCTTGAAAAGGGTTTAAAGGTAAATGGTGCTTGGAGCGCACAAAAGATATTGAATGTGTTGGAATTGATTTTAAATTGTGGATGACAAGTACCAAAACGTTGGGCTATCCTCTAACGATTCAATACTCGAGATTGGTGATTGAGGTCAACCGATCATCTCTCATCCAAAATCTTTATTATGAAAAGAGTGAGGTGAAACAAAGTTCACTTTTATTAAGTGTATGGAATAAAGTATTTAAGTCATTGGGTTACCCTCTAATGGCCCAAATACTTTACATTTTAATTAAATCGTCGGGCTATCCTCTAACGATTTACTTAAATACCATAGCACCATGTTTTTTTGTTTTGTAGAAAAATTGATTTTTGAAAAATAACTCGACGTTGGATCGAGGTTTGAGAAGAAGACTCGACGTTGGGTCGATTTTTATTAAAAGTGTTTTAAATGCTTGGTGAATGGAGAAAGAATAGGATCGAGATAATTGTAAATCACAAGTAAAATCGACAAAGCCCATACAAGGTGGCCAACCTAAATATAAAACAATTAAATTACATGTGTACTAGCAAAGTGGGCTAGTCTACTATAACGACTAATTGGAACAATTAATCGAAATAGGCTCACTGTAAGAAGGCCCAGGATCAAGCGTACATGTGTGCATGTGAGGTCATCGCGACGCTTCGTAGCTTTGTCGACTTACGGGTTTAAAAATGATTTAGAAATATTAGTTTAAAAAAGATTTTTTGGTTTTGTGTAAGTGACAGTTAAATAAAATAAAATAAATATGCACTAGATAATTATTACAAGATTTGTTCTTGGGAGAGGGATACATCAATTATAAATGGGGATTAAACAGTATAATAAATTAATTACAACGCAACAAGGGAATTGGGGTACAATTTTTCGAATGGGGATGGAATTAATTAAATACAAATTCAAACAAATGTAAAAGAAAAAAAAGAATTAAATTCATAAGAAAATAATAATAATTATAAATTTAATATCACTAAATTAATCCTAATTAAAAAAAAATCTAAAGATACTAAAGTAATTCTAAACCTTCTACAAAGTCTAAAGTTATAAAAATAATTTTAAAATTATTAAACAAAATCTAAACTAGATTAAAATTCTAAACTTACTAAAATAAATAAAAATCCTAAAATGGCTAAAACTAAACCTAAATTAAATAAAAATTATAAAAATCATAAAATTAAATATAAAATATATAAAGATTCTAAACTTACTAAATTAAATCTAAAATAAATAAAAAAATTTAAAGTGGCTAAAACTAAACCTAAATCAAATAAAAATTATAAAATTATAAAATTAAATGTAAAATATATAAAGATTCTAAACTTACTAAATTAAATCTAAAATAAAAATAAAATCCTAAAGTTTACTAAATTAAATCTAAATCAAATAAAAATTATAAAATCAAAAAAAATTATATATAAAATATACAAAGATTCTAAAGTTACTAAATCTAAAATAAAAATAAAATCCTAAAATTTACTAAACTAAGTCTAAATCAATTAAAAATTATAAAATACTTAAAAATAGAAAATATTTTTTACTATTAAAGAAAATTAGATCTAAACTATATTTTTTTTTGTATGTTCTAAAGTATAAAAGAATAAAAATAGAAGTAAAAATAAAATAAAATTACTAAGTATATTTTCTAAATCTAATTAAAAGAGAATAGAAATAATAGTAACTAAAAAATGAATTGGGGTCGGAGGGGGTGTAGATTCGGAAACTGGGTGTCAGAAGTAAAACAGACTCGTGGACTTAGGAAATCGGGTCAACATACTAGGCCCAAAGAAAATTAGAGGAACCCTAGGCTTGGAATGTAGTCGTCGCTTCTACTTCCTAAACATCCTCAACAACATTAGTTAATTATTTTTTAATTACTAGTAATAATAATATACAAAACAACAAAATACACTCCTCACTCTCTCACGCTTCTCTGTTCTATCTTCCTTGTTTCCTCAACTATGCCTCTCTCTCAAAATCGTTTCTGCTTTCTCTTCCTCTCTCGCCGCTCGCTTGTCTCTCTCGATTCTCGAACAATCACAAACAAAACTAAACCTAAACCTAAACCCCCAAATATTTCATGAGCGATGGTTCAGATTAAAAAAAAGTTATTACAAGTTATAAGAACAAAAATTGGAAGAAGATTTGAAAGAAACGAAAAGGTATGCTTGCTCTTCTTCTCTGTCTACCTCTGTTCTTAGTTTTCTGCGTCTGTTCTGCTGAGTTTCTGTAAAAGGTTTTTGGGATGTGGTTTAAGGTTTTTGGGATGTGGTTTAAAAATTATGGTGCGTTAGAGTTACTATGAGAAACAGAGGGAGCGTCGATTGGAGAGTATCAATCGTGGATGGTGGATTGTGGAGGTTTTTGGTGAATAGGATTCTCAGACCTTTCTTCCTTTTATTGTGTCTTGAGAAAAGGTCTTTTATGGTAGAATAAGTGTGAGAAGTGAGGATAAGAACAAAGGGACAATCTGTACAACGCTAGCTGTGAATTTGTTAAAATTTGAGTAGTGGAGCAGGATAGTGGGTTAGTGTTATTGTTGTGAAATTGTACATGTCCTGTGTTAAAATTTAAAATTTGAAATTGATAGTGGAATTTGTAGTACTGATGTTTTGTTGTGTTTTGCAGGTGGTACAAGAAATTGGTGGAGGCAAAGAGGTAGTGGGATGATGGCATATCGTGAAAAGGGACAAGTACTAACAACAAAACCATTATTATTTTTTTGATTTGTACATAAACAAGAATAATTATAATTTAAATGTTAAAATAAAAATATGATTTGTTTCTACACTAATATCTAAAAAACAAAATGATTACTAATCAAAATATAAAATTTAATCAACAATCAAATTAACCAAATTTAATTATTAATAAAAAAACATATTTAACTAATAATAGAATTATAATTAAATATTAAAGACCAAATTGCATAAGGGCCAATTTTTTTTGCCACTTATTAAAATAATATATAAAAAAAAGTATTTTGTACCTAGTAAACTAAAGAGATGTAATATATACTTATGAATCAATAAAAATATATTTTTTGTCATTTTTGTTTCTATTTTCAATCTATCTAACATTATTAGAAAAAATTAAGCAATCATAATTGAATATTAAACAAGCTTCAAAATAAAATAATTTTTTTTAACTATTAGTACAAGATGTAATTATAATAAAAATACAACTAATTTGATTAAAAGATAAAAAAAAAAACGCAAAATACAAGATGTAATTATAATAAAAATACAACTTAAAATTTGATTAAAAGATTAAAAAAACACAAAATATGCAAAAAGAATAAAATAATAATAAAATAATAAAATAATATTATGGAATAATAACATGAAAACAAATTAGCAACAATCAATCTTAAATACAAATGATGCAAATTAAAAATTATCAGTCAAAAATATCGATGAATTAATGAATGAAAATTTACAGGCGAATCAAATTTATATATTTGGAAAGGACTTAAACCCATAATCTAATTTATGATTTGAATTAAAAAATAAAAATGTAATTAAAATGAAAATGTCAATTTTAATAATAACCAATTCATTTATTAAAAGAATATAAAATTCAATTAACTATAAACTCAATTATTAATAAAAGTGCAAATTTATTTAAATGTAACATTGAAAATTAAGAGATGAATGATGCATATGATGAGTAAATGACTGGTTTTTTTTTAATATAACATACAATGCAAGTAGAAAAATAGCAGGGTAAAATTTGGGGTGCAACACTACCCAATGCAACTTCAACCTAAGTCCTACTTAGATCTGAGTTCCTACTCACTCCCCCTCAATCACAGCAGTGATATCTACCTATTGATTAATTGAATTGTGAAGACACACTTCAATAAACTATCTTGATCTTGCTTCAAAGCTTCAATCAAGAGACAAACACTCGTGCTTCAAAGCTTGAGTGATAAACTACCCTTACAAACAAATCCTAGTCCAATGCACTTATCAATTGATAGTTGCTTGGCTCACAAGAGAAACTAGAATTACACAATACAACTGTTAACTCTCCTAACAGTACACAAATAACAACCTGCTATATCTTCAATAAATTCCAGAGGCGCTACAGCAGTATAAGGGTTGAATTCCTTTTATAGAAGCAGTCCTGAAACTTCAGTCTTGGGCTTCCATAAAGATAGCTAGGGTTCACTTAATTTAATCCTAAAAACATGGTCTTTTCAACAACCAATTTTAGGTCTAATTAAGATTAACCTAGCAGCCACGTGAGCATGCTTTCTAATAACAAAAAAACAATATTTAGCAGCTCAACAAACTTCCTGAAAAGTCTCAGGAAAAACAGATTCTGTAGAACAGAATGTCACACTGAATGTCATAACATCTGTTATGACATCGATCGATTCAGAATTTCCTGACTTTAGCTTCCCGAGCTGTCCTTTAACATCCTTAGCAAGTAGGATTTATCTTCAATCTCTGAATGTCATGTCATTTATCAAGACATTGCTAAAGCCTAGTTTTACCAAAATTAATGCCAACTTAAAACACTAACAAGAATTTCTACAAGAGATTGCAAAAATGTTACAAGAAAATTGACACTCATTTTTAAATAAGGGTTAATACCTATTTTCACCCCTGACATATGGGGTGTATTTGAAAAACCCCTCTGCCAAAAAAAAAGTTCCAATTGTTACCTTGACAAATTTTAAAAGTTTCATTTTTTACCTTTAGGATGCCACATCACCTAAAAGGCTGATGTGGCTTATTTTTTTGTTAAATTTGTAAGTTTTTGTTATTCCATGTCACAGAATTCCAATTCAAATGACCAGAATGCCCTTAGCTCCATTTATCTTAAAATCCCAAATTATTTTGCAAAGACTTTGTTTCAATTCAGACCCTCCAAATTAGGGTTTAAACCGAAAGAAGACGGCTCAAAACGAGATAGCGCGGTGGTTAACATAACTGCGCCGGAGAGATTGTTACCAGAGACATCAAAAGTTCTGAGAGAAGACTGATTAAAAGGAGGAATAGTACTGTTGAAAGCGTTGAAGCTTAGACGAAGATAGTAAAGACGATCAAGGTTGATGAAATCCACGTATATCTCCGAGAGATTGTTGTGAGAGAAATCAATAGTTTTGATTCTGTGAAGAGTGAAAAGTGAAAGTGGAATTGAACCGGTGAAGTGGTTGTAGTCAAGGAAGAGTGTTTTGAGATTGAAGAGAGCGGAGAGGTCAGGAATGGTTCTGGTGAGGGAGTTGTTCTGTAAGCTGAGAACACGGAGCTGATCAAGGAGGGTTAATGTGTGAAGAGCGAAGACGCCGACGAGATCTAAGCTTCGGAGGACGAGACGGACTACTTTGGGGCCGTTGCATTGTACGCCTGGCCAGTTGCAGAAAGGGGTTTTGGTGGTGAAGTTGAGGTGGTTGTGTATGTCAGCGTTGGATTTGAATGCTAAGAGTGAAGTAGGATCTGAGAGTGGTGAAGGTGTGGTTTTGAGTTTGGTGGAGTTTGAGAGTGTAGTTGAGAGGAGTAATAGTGAGAGTGAGAGGATTATCCATTTGGTTGAGTGGTTTTTCTTTGTTGCCATTGTTGTTTATGAGATTTAAGATGAACAAGTTTGTTTACTGTTTAGCTGATTTTTACATTTTCATGTGGTTGCTAAATTGGTTATGGGAGAATAGTGTTTTTTAGATTTGAGAAGAGTACTGTACTATAGTAGAGAGTAGAGAGACAGAGTGAGAGAGAAGCGAGCAGTACGTGACAAAAGGAGTTGGGAGCAGAAATGAAACAAAGCCTTTGCAAAATAATTTGGGATTTTAAGATAAATGGAGCTAAGGGCATTCTGGTCATTTGAATTGGAATTCTGTGACGTGGAATGACACAAACTTACAAATTTAACAAAAAAAATAAGCCACATCAGCCTTTTAGGTGATGTGGCATCCTAAAGGTAAAAAATGAAACTTTTAAAATTTGTCAAGGTATCAATTGGAACTTTTTTTTTGGCAGGGGGGTTTTTCAAATACACCCCATATGTCAGGGGTGAAAATAGGTATTAACCCTTTAAATAATAAACTAAATTTTCAACCTAAGTGTTTCTCAAACTTCGCAGCTCTCTATATAGATGAATCACACAAGGCTAAAGCATTTAAAAGTGTTTCTCGACCCACTTACATGCCTAGGTTTCTTAAATTCTAAGATGTCATTTATTATATTTTTTGAAGTTGCCACTGCCTTCTAGGATTTACCCAATTATGTTTTCTTGCTTATCAATTTAGTTTTTGGTTATTTGTCGTAATTGAGTCTCCTTACATAGTTGCACATTCTAGGGTTGATTATTGCATAAATCAAATCATTTGGATGTAGTCAATGAAATATAGTCAAATAGTCAGAGGTTTGAGTAAAAAATCACATAATATCATGGTTCAAGTTACAACAAGTTTCGATTCAGAATAGCTCTTCATATTTTATAATAATTTGAAAACATTAAAGTGCGATTTGAATCACTAGGTTGACGCTGACTTGAAACAAACTAAATGTACAAAACCACAATTATGTCCATCTGATACGAATCATGAATCAAGCTTAACTCAAATCACAAAGGTCTTTAATTTGAATCACAAAAGGGACTGACTCGAATTAAACCATGGCTAAAATTTTGGATTTTAATTCACTCAAGTTGATTCGAATCACAATCGTGTTTGACTCGAATTACATGCCTAAAACAGTAACAACAACAACAACAACTAAGTGTTATACCACTTAATAGGGTCATCTAGTTGGATCAACTTTTGCCATAATGTTCTATCAAGGACCGTGTTTATATCCAAATCATTAATCTTGAGATATTTCTTAATAATTTCTCTTATAGTATATCTAAGTCTTCCTCGAATTATTTGTATTCTCGCCATCTGGTCTACTCTCATTTCTACATAATCTACTAGTCTTTTCTTTACATGCCAAAACCATCTAAGTCTATTTTCTATCATCTTCTCTACTATAGGTGCTATGTAACACCCCAATTCTACCCCGGTAATTATTAAGAAAATCAGAGTTATAAAATTCTTGCATCAAACAATTGGAGTATTACAATTCAACTTAACAACAACATACTATCACAGATACATAAAACATAAGTTCGGATGAACTGAAACAACATGAATTTAACTTTATTAATACTAATTAGCGGAACTACATCATTCGACTTGGAGGTTATAACAACTTTTCAACTTAAAACCATTTTTAAATCAACAATTACTTTTCATGTATCAATATGGTTATTCAACAACAAATTTGTTAGTGTTTTTAAGTTGGCATTAATTTTGGTAAAACTAGGCTTTAGCAATGTCATGATGGATGTCATGACATTCAGAGATTGAAGATAAATCCTACCTGCTAAGGATGTTAAAAGACAGCTCAGAACTGGAAGCTAAAGCCGTCTTGGAAATTAGAAAATACCGATGTCATAAGATGTTATGACATTCAGGTGACATTCTGCTCGCAGAATGCTTTGTTCTGAGATTTTTCAGGAAGTTTGTTGAGCTGCTAAATATTGTTTTTCTGTTATTAGAAAGCATGCTCACGTGGCTGCTAGGTTAATCTTAATTAAACCTAAATTGGTTGTTGAAAAGACCATGTTTTTAGGATTAAATTAAGTGAACCCTAGCTATCTTTATGGAAGCCCAAACGAAGTTTCGGATCGCTTCTATAAAAGGAATTCAACCCTTACAACTGTGCTGCGCCCTTGGAATGTATTGAAGAGATAGAAGCTTGTTTTTGTGTACTGTTAGGATTAGTAACAGTTAGTATTTGTAATTCTAGTTTCTCTTGTGAGCCAAGCAACTATCAATTGATAAGTGCATTGGACTAGGATTTGTTTGTAAGGGTAGTTTATCACTCAAAGCTTTAAAGCACGAGTGTTTGTCTCTTGATTGAAAGCTTTGAAGCGAGATCAAGATAGTTTATTGAAGTGTGTCTTCACAATTCAATTAGTCAATAGGTTGATATCACTGCTGTGATTGAGGGGGAGTGAGTAGGTACTCATATCTAAGTAGGACTTAGGTTGAAGTTGCATTGGGTAGGTTTTAAGTGAAGGAGATAAACTGGTGGTTTATTCCTGAATTAATTCTACTAATAGTGAATTTCCTCCCTGGCTTGGTAGCCCCCAAATGTAGGTGTAGTTAGACACCGAACTGGTAAACAACTTATTGTGTTCTTTCGTTATTTATATTTACCGTAAATTAATGAGTGTCGATAGTGTGTCATAACATTCTCGTGACATCACGATCTCGCTGCCGTGAATTTCAATTGGTATCAGAGCAGGCACCCTGCTTGTTATTTCTGGGTGAGATCTAGGGATAATAGTTTCTGGCGTAATGGATAAGGAAGGAGGATTTGGAGGTAGACCACCTATTCTGGATGGGTCTAATTATGATTACTGGAAACCTCGTATGGTTGCCTTCTTAAGATCAGTGGACATTAAGGCTTGGAGAGCTGCTGACAAAGGATGGAAACATCCCACCAAGCTTGAGAAAGATGGGACTACTGTCTTGAAACCTGAGGAGGAATGGAGCAAAGAGGAAGAGGAGCTAGCTCTGGGGAACTCTAAAGCATTGAATGCTGCTCAATGGTATTGATGTAAACATCTTCAAACCGGTCCATCAATGTGAGCTGGCAAGGATGTTTGGGACACTCTCAGAACTACTCATGAGGGGACATCCAAGGTGAAGATGTCAAGACTTCAGATGCTCACTACCAAATTTGAGAATTTGAAGATGAAGGAAGATGAGACTATTCATGAATTTCACATGAATATTTTGAAATTGCCAATGCCTCAGAGCACTTGGTGAAAAGATGTCGAAGAGAAGTTCCGAGAAAAATTCTCGATCCTTGCCTAAGAGATTTGCAATGAAAGTCACCGCAAGAGGAGGCTCAAGACATCAGCACCTTGAAGGTTGAAGAACTTATTGGATCCCTTATGACTTTTGAGATGGGAATCAGTGAAACTGTTGACAAGAAAAACAAGAGCATAGCACTTGTATCCAACACTAAAGAAGGATGCAAGGTGGAAGATGAAGAGAAGATATCTGAAGCTATAGCCATGCTTGGAAGACAGTTCAACAAACTGATCAGGAGGGTTGATCCAAAGTCAAGGTCAAATGTCAAGGACATTCCATCGACATTAGCAGATCTTATGACTCCAGCAGAAGATCCAAGTCAGAGGAAAAAGGAAGTCTAGGCAGTAGAATCCAATGTCATGGATGTGAAGGATTTGGACATATTAAAGCTGAATGTCCTACCTTTCATAAGAAACAAAAGAGAGGAATGAATGTTACTTGGTCTGATGGTGAATCAAGTAATGATTCAAGAGGAATCACCAAACTTGTCACCGCATCTTCAGTGGCAATCCGATAATGACTCTAGTGATGAGGAAGTGACCTTTGAAGAACTTGCGATACTTACAAGAAACTATGTATCGTGGTGAAGTACAAAATGAAAAGAAAAAGTCGATTGAGAAGTTGGAGGCGAAAATGTGAAGTCGAGAAGAAGGAAAATACAATCACTAGAAGTCATCTCAACAAAGAGATTATAGTGTTGAATTCCAAGCTTGATCATATGACTAAGTCAAGATGTTGACAAATGGAACCGATAAGTCGGAAGAAATTCTTCACTTGGACAAAATGGGAAATAAGCATGGTCTAGGATATGTGGTGAAAAGGCACCGTTAGTGACAAGAAAAAGAAGAGGAATGGGAAACCAAAGCCGAGCAGATGTCACAAGAAAACAGAAATGTTCTGGCTCGGGCATGTAGATGCAAAGAAATTTGCGATAACAGAAGAAGACACCTAATAGGCCAATGTCAAAGCAGATGTCACAACATTGGGGTCAACATCGGATCGAGAAACATGAATAAGAAGTTTCAAAGATGGAGATGTCACCATTGTGGAAGGTTTGACACATAAAACCCTTCGCTATAGGTTACATGGGTACCCTAATCGACTCCCTATGTTAAGCCTAAGAACATCAAAGTACCCTACACTCAAAAGTGGAAGGAGAGGATCGAAGATTGATAGCACACACCTCTCTCGAGTGTCCGCCAAGGAAGATTGGTACTTTGACGGGGTGTTCCAAGCATATGACCGATAAAAACCTTCGAATAATGTCAAACCTCACTCTACCGTTTGTTACTTTTGGGATGGAGCTAAAGGAGAAATCAAAGGTGTTGGAAACTTGACCGCTCGAGTCCCAAATCTAAATGGAGTGTTGCGGTAAAAGGCTTGATCTAACCTCATAAGCATAAGTCACTATGTGATATGGGATTTAAAGTCAACTTCACCAGTCCGAATGTCTTGTAATCAATGATAAACAAGAAGTTGTTATGAGAGCGTCGATCAAAGGACAATCACTACATGTGGAATCGAGAACACCAACCTCTCTGTGTGCTCTGACAAGGATGAAAAGGAGGTAAAGCCATGGCATCAAAAACTTGGACATCCGCATCTCGAGGAATGAAAAGATCATCACTATGGAGGTGTCGAGGGATACCAAAACTCCATATTGATGAAGGAAGAGTCTGTGGTGAATGTCAGGTTGGAAAGCAAACTAGAATGTCACACCCAATGTCTAGACATCGACCACTTCAGTGCTAGAGCGCTACACATGGATTTGATGGGGCCTATGCAGTTGAAAGCCTTGGTGGAAAAATATGCCTATGTTGTTGTGGATGACTTCTCGGTTTACCGGATAAACTTCATCAAGGAAAAATCGATGTGTTTGATGTCTTTAAGGAGCTATGCAAAAGACTTCATAGAGAGAAGGAAAGTTGTATTGTCAGAATAAGAATTGATCATGGAAAGGAGTTTGAGAACAACAAATTTGATGAATTCGCTCCTCGAGGAATTAATCATGAGTTTTCTTCCTATAACACCTCAACAAAATGGGGTGGTGGAAAGAAAGAATAGGACTATACAGAATCGCCAGAGCAATGATTCATGCTAAGAAACTTCCTATTCATTTTGGGCAAGCTATGAATACACTTGCTATGTTCACAACAGTGGTCACCCTAAGAAAGGGATCTTCCTCCACCGTATGAACTATGGAAGGAAGAAAACCAACGTGAAATATTTCCATGTATTTGGCAAGAATGCTATATTCGACAGATCGTGATCAAAGGAGAAAATGGATTCTAAGAGTGATGAAGGCATTTTTCTCGATACTCCACTAACAGAGCATATAGGGTATTCAACCCGTAACCCGTGTTATGATGGAGTCTATTAATGTCATTATTGATGATCATCATCAGGAACACAATGTCCCATATGATGTTGAGACATGGTTTGAGACATCACCTCAAGTACCTGATAAGGAAGATGTACCTGATCCTTCTCCTCCAAAATCGAACCGAGGAAGTTAACAAAGATCCTTCCATCGAATTCGTAAAGATCATCCAAAGGATCTCATCATTGGGGACCCAACCAAAGGTGTCGTTACAAGATCCAGAGAAACTGTCTCAAACTCTTGCTTTGTGTCAAAGATAGAGCCAAAAAATGTCAAAGAAGCTCTAAGTGATGAATTCTGGATTGGAGCAATGCAAGATGAATTGAACCAATTCAAGCAACATGAAGTATGGGAATTAGTTCCTAGACCAGAAGGAACAAACATCATTGGCACAAAATGGATCTACAAGAACAAGTCCGATGCGTATGGACCGTCACCGTGAATAAAGCTAGACTTGTTGCTCGTGGTTACACTCAGTTGAGGGATTGACTTTGATGAGACTTTTGCACCTGGCTAGACCGGAATCAATCAGTTCTTCTAGGGTTGTTTGCATTCAAATTCAAACTATTTCGATGGATGTGAAAAGTGCCTTCCTAAATGGCTACTTAAATGAGAAAGTATATGTAGAACCTAAAGGATTGTGGATCCAAGTTTCCGATCATGTCTACAAATTAAGGAAAGCCCTATATGGACTAAAGCAAGCTCCTAGGGCCTGGTATGAAAGGCTAACCAAGTTCCTTACAGACAAAGGTTACAGAAAAGGAGGCTTGGATAAAACTCTCTTTGTCAAGAATGAAGGAGGAAAGATAATGGTTGCTCAAATTTATGTGGATGACATAGTATTTGGTGGAATGTTAGACTCAATGGTGAAACATTTTGCCAATCAAATGCAAGCTGAGTTTGAAATGAGTCTCATGGGAGAGCTGACCTACTTTCTTGGACTGCAAGTCACACAGATGGAAGACTCAACATTCCTTTCACAGAGCAAATGTGCAAGGAATATTGTCAAAAAGTTTGGAATGGAGAATGCCAGCCATAAAAGGACTCCTGCTCCCACACATGTGAAGTTGTCCAAGGACACAAATGGTGAAAAGGTAGACCAAAGTTTGTATAGAAGCATGATAGGAGCTTGTTGTATCTAACACCACAGACCGACATTGCATTTGCTGGGGTATGTGCAAGATACCAAGTCGAACCTAAAGTGAGTCACATTAACCGTGAAAAGAATTCAAGTATGTGAGTGGAACTGCAGTTATGGTATCCTGTATTCCCATGGATGTGAACCAATTTTGTCGGTTATTATGATGTGGGTGGTAGTATGATGTAAAAAGTATTTCGAGGATGTTTCTTCTTGGGAAACAATCTTGTTTCTTGGTTCAAAGAAGCAAAGTGTGTCCTTGTCCATCAAGTGAATACATAGCACCGGTAGCTTGTTCTCAAATGGTCGGATGAAGCGATCTCTGAGTACAATGTCACACGAATGTCATGACATTGTCTTGTGACAACTGAGTGCTATTAATATTTCAAAGAATCCTATTCAACACAAGAGACTAAGCACATTGACATAAGACATCACTTCATCAGAGACCTTGTGGAGGAGAAAGTGATTAAATTGGACCATGTAGTCATTGAACTTCAACTGGCTAACATTTTTACTAAAGCTCTTGATACTAGTCAATTTGAGAATTTAAGGAGCAAACTGGGCATTTGTCAATATGAGGAATTGTAGCAATTAAAATTGCTTACAAGGAGGAGAAGAAACCTTGTATTTCAAATAATTATGAGTGGGTCACTTTATTATTTCCCTCTTATTTTTAAAGGTTTCAAGAATATCAAGAGACACCTCCATATAATAACCTCTCCTATTGAAAGTATCATACCCTCACCACCCAAAAGATACTTTCAAATTCTTTGTCAGCCTCAATATATCTCGTAGAAATATGTCTTCCTCATCTTCTTCATCCCAAGACTCTGACTGTTCATCTCCCACCATGGCCGAGATTAGGGCAATCGCTGCAGCTATGAATGTTGAACCTGTGAAGGCCTCTCCTCAGCATTCAATGGCAACTGACTCCAAGAATCAGCATGCACGGAATATCCAAAGATCATCGCCCAGGTAAGATTTCCGTTCATCCTCATCTTTCCCGAGATAAGAAATAGGAAGGTACCATGTATGTAGAAGAAGCCATTGCTAGGATAGTTACCGAATCCTAGACGAAAATCACCTTGTACAGTTTCGCTCCTTAATCAAAAGCACGCTAGCCCTAGTTTAGCTGATCCAGATGTCACAAGGGATGTTATGACATCGATGATCACGCCAGGCAACTCATGTGGACTCTGATATTCTTGCTGATTTCCCTGTCAAAGCAAAGGGTGTTATTTCTGGTTTTCAAGATGAGAAAGTAACCAGAACTGGAACTTCTTCAAAGAAGTATAGATCTAAATTTGTTGGCAGCTCAAAATGCAAGAGAACACCAATTGCCAAGAAAAGGAAAGCTCCTGGACCTGCAAAGTCTGATCAAGCTTCTGGCTTCAAGATTCAGGCTGAACTAGCTGCTGGTAATGTTGCTGATGTTGCTGCTAACATTGAAAGTGCCTCTTCAGCAAAGGAGAGCAACTGATTAAGTTGCTGTGTTGATTTTTTTTATCTGTTGTGGTTGCTGCTGTTTTGTCAATTTTCTTGTTATTTTTTTCTTGTTCTTGTGTTGTTTCCTTTTCCCAATTTTGTTTGGATGATTGTAACTTTTGTTGACAGCATTGTACTCTTGACAATTGTTGGTACCTCCTTTAATTAGTTACTTGAATGCTTGGGGCACTTGTATTGTTTCCTTTGGCCCTTTATGGCTAAAAAGGGGGAGAAGAATCACTGTGTGATGTGGGGGAATTTTGGGAACTTGTAAGGCCTGTTTAAATTTTATATGTGGGCAATTGTGGGAATTGTGGGATTTTTGTATAGGTAGAATTTATCTTATCTCTAGGTTCTAGTTTATTTAAGCTTAGAACTAGTTTGTCTTCTGCTGCATATGTACTCTGATAGGTTAAGTAGTTTTAGCCAAAAATGTGCCAAAGGGGAGTTTGTTAGTGTTTTAAGTTGGCATTAATTTTGGTAAAACTAGGTTTTAGCAATGTCATGATGGATGTCATGACATTCGAGATTGAAGATAAATCCTACCGCTAAGGATGTTAAAAGACAAATCGAAGCTAAAGTCAGTTGGAAATTCAGAAAACCGATGTCATAATGATGTTATGACATTCAAGTGACATTCTATTCAGAACTGCTTGTTCTGAGATTTTTCAGGAAGTTTGTTGAGCTGCTAAATATTGTTTTTCTGTTATTAGAAAGCATGCTCACGTGGCTGCTAGGTTAATCTTAATTAAACCTAATTTGGTTGTTGAAAAGACCATGTTTTTAGGATTAAATTAAGTGAACCCTAGCTATCTTTATGGAAGCCCAAAACTGAAGTTTCAGGACTGCTTCTATAAAAGGAATTCAACCCTTACAACTGTGTTGCGCCCTTGGAATGTATTGAAGAGATAGAAGCTTGTTTTTGTGTACTGTTAGGATTAGTAACAGTTGGTATTTGTAATTCTAGTTTCTCTTGTGAGCCAAGAAACTATCAATTGATAAGTGCATTGGACTAGGATTTGTTTGTAAGGGTAGTTTATCACTCAAAGCTTTAAAGCACGAGTGTTTGTCTCTTGATTGAAAGCTTTGAAGCGAGATCAAGATAGTTTATTGAAGTGTGTCTTCACAATTCAATTAGTCAATAGGTTGATATCACTGCTGTGATTGAGGGGAGTGAGTAGGTACTCAGATCTAAGTAGGACTTAGGTTGAAGTTGCATTGGGTAGGTTTTAAGTGAAGGAGATAAACTAGTGGTTTATTCCTGAATTAATTCTACTAATAGTGAATTTCCTCCCTGGCTTGGTAGCCCCCAGATGTAGGTGTAGTTAGACACTGAACTGGGTAAACAACTTATTGTGTTCTTTACTGTTATTTATATTTACTGTGTAAACTGTTAACAGAGTGTCAGATAGTGTGTCATAACATTCTCTGTGACATCACGTATCTGCTGCCAGGAATTTCAAAATTCAAAACAACTAAAAACTAGCGTTCATCCCCGAGTGTTACGTATCAGAGCAAGACCCCTTTGACTTATCATAAAGCAACGTAAAAACTTCAAGAATTAACTTCAACATCCACCGCTATGCTTGTGTACCTGCTCATTTCCCATGGTAGGGGAAATATCAGCAGAAGGGGTGAGATATCGAAAGATATAAACAAAAGTATGATAATTAATATATTAGACTAGAATCATACAAATTTCACTTCCTCACACAACAATCACACAACAGCAACTAATAAGCAATTTAATAACAACAACAACATGTATTAAACAGCAACTCATATCAAACAATAATTTATATCTGATGACGACTTATATCAACAACAATCTCAACGTAACCAACAACAACAACAACTTAAACATCACAACAACAACAACTTGAACATACCAACCGAATGCGACTCAACTATGCAAATGCATGTGGTACCATTTGGAGCAGAACTCCCAACTTAAAATCATGCCAGGTTATCGAGGCATTCAACAAGGCATAAGCCTTCAACTTTCAACTTGTGCCAATCCAGGCCAACGTGGTGAGCATAGCTCCAACATAAAGATTGCCAATCCAGGCCAACTTAATAATGCAAATGCTATGTATGATACAACGACCACAACATCAACAACAACTTAAAACAACAGAAACTTAATCATGCATTAACTACATCAACTTAATCAACACGATCAACTTCGACTTCAACAACAATTAACAACATCAACAACAATGCAACTTTCAGTCAACACAATCAACTTCAACTTCAACAACAATTAACAATATCAACAACAATGCAACTTATAATTAACACAATCAACTTCAACTTTCAACTTTGGCCATTTAAGCCTACAACCCAAAAATTGTCCAATTCAAGAATAAAACAACTTGTTCCGACAGTACCTGCAATTACAGCCATCGACGCGAAATTCAACAAAACAACACGACTTTATTTAACTACTCGTATACGCGAACTGCCGTGTAAATTTTCGTCCAATTTTGAGTAACTAATTTTACCGATTAATTTGACTAACTGTCTAACTTTCTGCACTGTAATTTAATTCTGCCACTACAAGTTATTTTGCTGCATTAATAGATTATTTTGCTATACTAATTTTATACTGCCTACTACTAATTTTAGTTACTGCTAAACTAACCTTCTACTATTAATTTCACCATTCTGCTGTTGTATTATTTGGTTGTTGCTGGAGAAACAGTCTGCTAGTCCTTTCTTATATTCTGCTATCCATTTGATGAATTGGGGTATGTACTTCTACATGCCTAAGATATTAATTCAACTATTGTATTTTTCCTAGACAAGTTGTTGATTTATTTATGCTAGTGACAATGTACTTATGTTATAAATGATAGGAACCTAAAGACCTAAGCCATACCATTCTGCTATGTGAACAAGGAAAGGAAAGGGTGTGTGAGGCGCCCACCTCAAGGGAGGTGAGGCCCACGCCTCAAAAGGGTTAAGGGATTGTGAGGCGACCACCTCCAAGGGTGAGGCTCACGCCTCCCATTGTTACTTGGCAAGGGCACCCGCCTCTAACATGGTGGCCCCCGCCTCCACAAACCTTCATCTTCCTTCTTTTTTTCCTTTTCTATATTATGCTATGTCCAGTTTTCGTCTGAATTTCCCATAAACTTAATTTGATTCATACAATAATCATGCATAATACCAACAGTATCACCAAGTCCAAATTTCCGGCAATATATCAACAGCATCAACATCATGAACAATTTAATTGTACAATTTAATTGTACGTAAGATGAATTTCACAGGACAACAACAACCAGTTTTTTATTTAGGAAATACAATTTATCAAAATCAACTCGAAATTTAACACAATCACAGTACGAATTCGTGTACCCCAATCCCACATATTAATTATCATATTTTCGGTTATACAATTCGAACCCCACCCTTACCTTTGGATCAGAGAGAGCTCGAAAAATTGACCGAAAGAACGCAAATCTCGGACAGCCAATTGACACTGCTAGCAATCCTATTTTCTCTTATTTCCCTTTTCCTCCTCCCTACTCGTGACTTTTTCCTCTTTTTCTATACCACTTGTTTTTATTTTTCCTTTTATAATGGTTACTACAAGTTACTAACTAATAACAATAATAGTAGCGGGTCACTATAATAAATTGGGTTTATTAATTAATACCCTTAAAATACTAATTCATCCTTCTAATTAATTAATCTTTTACATTTAATTTAATAATTTTAAAATAATAATTAAAGTCTAATAATATTCTTCTACTGACTAATTTTCATCTGACCATTAATTTAATGATTCACTCACGAATTCGACTTGACTCAACTAATTTAATTAATAATTCTACTAATACTAATATTATTTCTAATAAAACTATTATTATTTACCAATAATATTTTCCCCTGGCTAAACCGACTAATTATCTGCTTATCAGCTTATCAACTCAAACAACGTATTAATCCAAAAATGGCTCTTATAATAATTCCGATAAATCTAATTATTCTGGTTAAATTCTCAAACTTCGTCTATACCCAACAAATAATTCCTTTAATAATTTAATTAAATTAATTAAATTCAGGGTGTTACACGCTACCCTAAAACTCTCACTAATACTTTCATTTCTAATTTTATACTATCGAGTCTTACCACACATCCTCATCTTTGCTACACTTACTTTATTTTTGTGTTAACGTAGTTCAATAAAACTTTATCTTATGCTTAAACGGTACCTTTGCACCAGACATATCAATTTTATGGGTTTTTAATTCTTGATTCAAATCATTCACTTTCTTGACTCCATTCATAACTTTTGCTTGTGACTCAAATAAAAATGGACATTTTCTCTCTTTTTGGTGTCTTATCTCCAACACATATATAAATCATTTTCTAAGAATCCCTCTCATAACATTCTATGATTTAGAGCTCACAACACACATTTTCTCTCAAACTTTCAAAAAGGGTTTTAAAATTTGTTTTGAGTTTTGACACTGAAATCTCTTCATCTTCAACTTCTCGCATGTCCCATGGTCGTTTGGATTAAGCTCTCATCTTAAGGTGAGATATATGTGTGAGGAGGATTGTTTTCGTGTTTAACGCTCTGTGGAAGCCTTGATACAAGGTTCTGCTCTCCAAGATTACTTCAGTAAAGCTATGTTAAAGCCTACATACAGAATTTTTCTCATTTTTCAGACAATTATAGACTCAAGAAATCGGTAGGACTGAGTAAAGATTGTTGCATAATAGAAATTTGTACCAACATTCTTGAAGCAGGAAGATTGAACTCGAGGTTGAGTAAAGATTTTGTAAGAATTCAATCTTAGACGCTGTGTACTATCAAAGAGGAATCAAATCGAAGATTTTTTTATTTAGAATTATTTCGAATTATTGTGATTACACTAAAAGAATCAATGTAATATTATCAAAATCATAATTGAAGAACAATATATTTTCAATGAACAACATAATTGTATATGAGGTGTGAATTTTGTGTGTGAATGTTCTCAAACACTATATTTTTCTAGTTATTAATTTTAACTAGCAATTACCCGGTGCTTTTGCACGGATGTTATTACTTATTGATTTAACTAATATTTTAAAAAATTATATATTTAATTGATTAGAAAAAGTAAATTATTCTATCATATATAAGAATTTTTTGTTAATTTAATAATTTACTTTTTAGTTTAAATTGAAGAAAAAAATATTAATATAATATAATTGTTCTCATTTGTTAATATAATTGTTACTTAAAATAACATTTTAAAATCAATTATTCAAACCAAATTTTCATTTAAAGAATTCACACAAAATTTTATAACACTATAAAAATATAAATAAAAAAAAACAAATAGGCCATTTATTTGAGATTTAAATGATATAATACCACTCTTAAATTAAAGATATTTAAATTATTTTTAATTTTTAAATAAGTTTTGTTGACATATATTAGTTCCCTAAATGATTTTGTATGATCAATTTTAGTTATTATTTAATTTTTATATTAAAATTAAGGTAATTGATTAACAATAAACAATTATTCTATATATAAATAATTTTTTCAGTAATGACTCATTTATATAAAATTATATAAAAAAAATAAAATAATGATTAATCATATAAATTGACAAATAATAATAGGTAGAGTTTTTTTAATAAAAAAGCAAAAGCTGCAATAAGTAAAAGATGAGAATATTCAAATTAAATATTACAAAATGTTAAATGACAATAATATCCTAAATGTAGTTTACGTGTATCTATGTCATGGAAGGTTTAAAGGATCATTGAGTATTTTTGATAATAATGTAGTCTCTAAAGAAAGTGAAAAAATATTTTGGATTTTGACGTAAGCCCCGTTCTGTTAGTCAGAAAGACCATGTGAATGACTGTATTCAATCGGCCAAATTCCTTGGGAAAGTCTGGCAAAGGCTCCCACACGTGTCTCAGCCAAACCAGCCCAGCTCAAAGATACCCGTTTCCAGGCCTGCATTTCTGCAGAGGGGGCCCGGGGACTTTCCTGAGCCCAGCCAAAGCATGGACCCATTCACATCATCTCAATCCAGGTGAAATATAATGCAATCTCGCCTATTATAAACACCAATACAATAGTTCATATTAACGATGTGGGATTCTACACCAAATACCTTAAATTTCAACATCCATATTAATTCCACCTGAGAAGCATCATGGCAGAGGAATTTCTTAGGCAAAAACCCACATCAGCCTTCACAGGTGTATGTTATTTACTAATTACTTAAACTAAGCTATTTATATAAAATATATGTCAGAACAGACAAGACGGTACTAATACTAAAGAGGCATTTGTCAAGATCGCTTCTTGGGGCCTAAGATATGCTAACTAAATTATTTAGACACAACGACTCTTTCCGTTTGTTTAGGTGCTTAGTTTGCACGCTCTTGGAGGACTTCGAGTTCCATCTCTGTTGGGTCTGTTGCTTGAATCTCGTAATGGATTCCCTGCAGCTCCCTTCTGAACCTGTCTTTTGATGTTGCATAAAGCATCTTAGGGCGAATGCGAGCCACTGATGGAGACCTGTAAAATAACTCGTTCATAAAGGGAAAGAAGATGTGTTAAATTATGTCTTTCTTCTGTTTAATGCTGCAGCAGTAAATAAAAGGTAAATCGGATTTTGAACCGATGTATATAAATTTATTATTACAACACTCAAAAGAATGAAGAAATGGTTGCAATGGTTTAAGATACCATATGCGGCCACTTTGACACAATAGTTCACATGACTTGAAAGGCAAAAGAAACAATCACATGGACTTGATGACAGACAAATATAATCACCTAAAATCAATATATCACCCAAAAGGAAGGTACTGTTTTGGTTAAGCTTTGTACTGCGCTTCGTATCCCCTAAAACCTATGAAGCACAGACACTTTTGGGACTTAGCGTGTCACGGTGTTCGTATGACACCCGTACGACATGTTCTTAGAAAAGTCAGACATGTCTCTCTTAACAAAATGGTATTTTCTTTGATTCGACATACTTTGAATCGGTGTCTGAGACACTCATGCAACACGTGTCAAACAACTCAAACAAGTGTTTCATAAAAAAATGTTTTTTCTTTGCTTCAAGGTACCTTATAGATTTCTTGAACAAATCTTATTGAAGCAATATTATCAATGAAAAAGTAAAGACATCAACTTTAAATAGAATATTTTTAACTCTTTAAATAATAGATGGATAAATGAAACTCAAATACTATCGTATAAGTAGTGGTGTCGGTATATTTTTTAAACTATTGGTGTTAGAGTGCCTGTGTCCGTGTTGCGTCCTAGTGTCCGAGTCGAAATTTCTGCTTCATAGCCTAAAACACTAGCTAACGTCACCAAAGTAATTAAACCTTCGTGAAATTTTTGTACAAACAGATGGAAATTGATTCAAGTAATGTACACGTGTAAAGTTCAGCAGCTAGAAAAACTTGGAGGTAGCCGAAAATCACAAGTGTTTTGATTCATAAAATATGCATACTCAAATAACGTATTACATTAATGAATCATGTTGCACATATAGTTCTGCAACCGAACCAAATGGCAAATAAACCAAACCGAAACTAATAATGAAAAATGCTAAAACCAAGTTTAAATTTTTTTATTAAAAAATTTGAAAAAAGAAGTAGGATTCTGAAATAGATGTGACAATTCAGATTTACGATTTGTGAGAGCACTTGCTTGAATCTGATGTACTTAAGATTTTAAGGTGGACCTTAACCAGAGGAGTATGAATACACTAATTATTCTGTTTCAGCAAATAAGAGGATCAAAACCTAGATAAAATACTAGAGAATTTTACCATTGCATAGAATTCACATTATTCAGATGAGCAAAGTAAAACCAATGTGAGAAAATTGAACAAGTTATTATGTAAATCCTGTGTGTATACAAGAAAGAAAGTAACTGACCATGCGATAAAAAAGATTTTGCTCTTTTGGCAATTCTCAGAGGTCACGAAATCAAAGTCAAAGACCGCGTATCTGCAATCACTTTCAGGCAAAGATGCAGTGAAATCATCATAGCTCTCAGCAGGGCCACCAGTTTTTTCAACCACAACCTCTTTTGTTTTCTCATCAATTTTGAAAATCACGTAGCGGTGTACTTTCTTCCTCTGCAATTCCTTGAATGTGCTTACACTATGCTCAGCAACACCCATGCCCGAAGATGCATTTCCCTACAACAAAGATACATATAACTATTAATTAGGCCTTGAAGATGTCTGGTGTCTGATATGTGTCTCTGCCCGATCGCAAATATAGACATCCATGAATCTCTTTGTAATTCAAAACAACTTCATGCAAGAGGAAAATGAAACACCCCATAAGATTACATTTGACAGCATATGTTATAATCTAAGCATAGTAATGACCAAACCAACATGATACTGAAAACATTACAAATTTTATTCAAACATGACAAATAAAACCGAGACCCAAAATTTGTAGTGGGAAAGAACATCAAAATCAGCAGTGAAATCAAACAAATCCGACAAAGACATGGCATGAAAAACAACATTTGATGAAATCAAACCAACAACAGCACGGTCTAAAAGGGAATTTTTTTAACAATACTAAACATAAAAGGTGAAGAAAAATAGGCATAGGTGAATAGATGATAGAGGAAGAAGGAAGATGAAAAAGAAGCTTACCCCTCCGACTCCCATTCTGAAAGCCATGGCTATTCAGCTGTTACAGTGAGGAGTCAAGAATTTTGATGGATTTGTAGAGCAAATGAGAGGAGAGAGAATGTTGTGGAGACAAAATATGAGAAAATGTAATTAGCCACGCAAGCTAAATACTCAGAAATTTAATTATTATTTTACGAAATAGAGAAATAAATTTAATTATTATTTTATGAAATAGAGAAATGTTGTATCTCTTTACAAATATGTTTTTAATAATTATATTGAAAAACGAAATTAAAAGAATGAAAAAAAGAAAAAGAAAAAAAAATAGTAGAAAGTATATTAGATAAAAAATTATTAATGATGTATTGAAATTTTAAAGTGACTTATAATTTATAACAAATATTTTGGTAAATTAACTTATAATTTGGAACGAATGGAGTATTATTTTTTGTATAAAAATAGAGCGAAAGAATAATGCTATTCTTTATTACACTACTAGTATTATATTCATTGAAAGTTGAGAATTGAGATAAATATTCTATCTAATTAGTAACAAACTCGTGCACTTTTATGAATTCTGGTATGAGATGCGCATTTGTTTTAGATGTATATTTTTTAATAGAAAAATGTCTGATACTCGTGAAAAAATAATTATTTAATATATAATTAAAATTGAAATGAATTGAATTTTAATTCACTGTATGTAACAAAAAGGCCAAAACAAAAAGAAACACAAGCTATGTACAAGTTTGATTGAAAATTGAAATAAAAAATGTGTAAAAATGCATGTAAATGCATGTCTTATGTACATATTTATGACATTAAGATGGATGAAATGCAAGTGTATATGACATCATATGAAAATGATTTATACTTAATGCAAATCCTATCTAAATGTTATGCCAAACATGTGTTAATGTCCATAAGAATCAAGTATGTGATGTGTGTTGGTGTTGTGAAATCACTCATGTGAAAATGTGAGTGAAAGTTAGGTTTCGACACACACTAACGTCATAAGAATTGAACACCGACACATAAACTCGATTCTTTTATTCCATATGCAAATGTATGAACATATAAGGATGCAATTTATATCCTAAGTGTGAGTTTAGGTGCATGTATATGTGTTATGTACAATGCAAATGCACCTAAAAGTCAAAATGCTATGAATGCTACATTTCGACACAAGTAAGAATGTAAATTATGCCTTAATTCACATGTTTCTATGCAATTTAATCAATCTATATGCTCTCTAATGCATGAGCATGTGATAGATGATGCAAAATGCACTAATTAGTGGTCTAATTGCAAAGGAAAACAATTACACCAGTGTATGTGTGTGTTATGTACAAAATTCCTTCATACCGACACACTTTAACGTCATAAAATCGGAATCAAATCAAAGAATTCGACAAAACAAATTCAAGAATCGGAATCCACACGGCAAATGCAATCAAATCGACTATTCAATTTCAATAAAAACTAAAAGTGAAAAATCACTTAAAATAAGTGCTTAATTAAATTAATCACTTACTTGAACTTGAAGTTTGAATCAAATTGAAAGGAATTCCTTGTGCTCTTCAAAGAAAATACCAAATTCGCTTCTAATTGATGAAAATAATCGAAATTGGAACTTGATTCCTTGAATTGATGAAGAAAATTGAAGAATTGTGAAGAGGAAGCTCTTCCTCAACATAAATCGAGCAAGAGAGGAAGAGGCAAGGAGGAGGTCGTCCGTCTAGAGGCCTTGGCCGGGATGTACGCGATGGGAGGAGGAGGATCGACCGGAAAGGGCGGTCGGTTGGGGAAGGAGGACCGCATTTCCGATCGGAAGGGAGACGAAGATGATCTGGCGCGGTGAGGCCGGTCTTGGAAGAGGAGAGGCGGACGGAGGTCTTGGTGAAGGAGGACCGGTCTGGTTGTGTTCCGGCCGGTGGAGGGTGGTCCGAGCGGTGGCTTAGCAAGGAGAGAGAGTGGCTCGATTTTGGAGGGAGAAAGGAAGATTTGATTTTCTTCTTTGTTTTTTGATTTTGCTTTGAGAGAGAATTAGAGAGAATTGAGAGTGATTTGAGATGAAATTTGAGAAAATAATTGTGTCCCCTTGAATTGTGAAGGCAAAAATTTATTTATAGTGTGAAAATTTGGGCCTTAGAGTGCCTTGGATCCACAATTAAGTCCAAATCGCGATTATCTGAATAATTTTCGTAATTAGTTCAAAACAGCCCGATTTGACGAGAATTTGAAGTCGGACTCTAAACGAAAAATGTCTGGAACGCGATTTTGCATATGTATGTCAAAATTTAGACTCAATCGGGCAAAAGGTCCATTCGATACGGATTTTTGAAGTTTCAACATGTTTCCAGGCATCTGACACATTCAGAATTTTATCTGTGCACTTCAGAGAAATTGCCTCGAACGAGGGTCCTCTGATCAAAATTTGAACTTGAATATCTCTGAGACAAATGAAGCCAACTAAATTTGTGAACTTTTGGCACTGGTCCCGTCTCGTTTCGATAAAAATCGAGCGAAATATGATTTTTCGAACTTCATATATCAGATAAAAATTGTCCGGTTCAGCTCGAAAACATCTCCGAAGAATAAAAAACTGCTCTTAAATGGTAAGGAATTTGCTCTGGAGTCGCAAATGAAAGTAGGAGAGGATTCCGATACAGATTTTTAGAAACCATCCTCGCTCAATTTCGATTTTCCAACTAGGAATTACGAAGGTTTTAGTGCACTGAGCGCATGGTACAAGACTAAAAATTAGTTTAATCCACTTAAGAAATCAATTCTTTTAGGCACCCTCTTCACATAATTTGCATACGACCCGTGAACGAAAGTTGTAGATAATAATGAGACGAATTTTCCTGTAAAAAAATCATCAGAAAATACCTGAAGATCTGAGAGTTATGCCTTCTGGAGCACCCAAAACGCACTAAAAACCCAAAATTCACTTTATTGAGAAATAAGCAAATAAAGTCTTTTTCTTGACGAAACGGCCTTCGATCTGGACTGATAAATTGGAGAATAAATTAATATGATCCTAATTCTCATGGAATCAAACCAAAATAGTTTTTTTTACCAGAAAATCTTGCGATAGCCATCTGAACCGAGAAATATCGATTTTGGCTCAAAATGATCTAAGATAGTCGAGCTGCATAGTTTCCTCCACAAATCAAGTTATTTGGAACCTGATAACCATATGATGAATGTTATGCATGTGTATACATGTATGTTTATGATAATGCAATTATAATCCAGAAACCTCAAAATGAAGAAGGTAAATTTTGGGGTACAACAACTACCTCTATTCAATCATCCTCTAACTTGGGAGTGAGGTTGGCGTCTGCCTTCCAAGAGATAAGGTAAGAGGTGATTGAATACCAAAATGACTCAAAAATTTACGCTCTGAATCCCCAGATAACTGTATCAACATATAAATGTGAACTTCAGATGTTAAACCAAAAAACGCGAGAGAAATTTCAATTCCAATGAGCCCCATCGGAGAAGGGAATATGTTGTGCCAGGGAACGATTGGATCACAACAAAAGAAAGCACAAAATAAATGTTGAATTATGTGAAAACAGGCACAAGTGTAAACCTGACCCAAAAGAATTGGCCTCTGTAACACGGTGGGAGAATTGACTTGTTTGTTTTGCGTTTTATCAATAATGTTGCGAATAGCAAGAGTCGCCACCGAATTTTATTTTATCCAATAAAGGAAAGGTGAAAAGAACAGGAAATAACTTTTATGGATTCTGAGTACGGGAGGTAATTATGAAAATGGAAGGTATTAGCACCCTTTCCATCCGTAGTTATCTACGGGCTCTTAATTGCTTAGCTCACTTTTGAAAATTTTCTTTCTGTGTTCGTGTGGTTTGAAAAGTATTTTGAAAAGTATTTCTCTTTGACTTCGTAATGATTCTTGTATCAGTCCTCAAGAATGTATATGAAGTGTTCGGAAATATTTGTTTGGAAAAAATGTTTAACTTTGTAATGATTCTCGTTGGATTGTATACAAAGTGTTTGAAAAGTATTTTGAAAATAAGTGTGAGGTGTGAAAAGTGATTTGTTTGATTGGAGCAAGAAATAAAGTCTTATTACCTACTCAGAATGGTTGTTTCTTGTTATTTTCCTTCTCCTTTAGAATAGCATTATCCATACCATTAGTTGGTAGGTAACTTTATCCGTTGGATATGAAGAGACATGCGTAAGGTCATCGTATGGTCATTGAAGGCAACATTGTAAGGATACCTTAGCAAATTTGTAGGGATGATCATCACTTATTCGTAGGCAATAACCGAGGGACGAGATCATATATTCATTGGCAACATCGAGGGTCATCGAGGGACTATGATCTTTGTATCAAAGGGACTATGATGATATTATTCGTAGGTGTCTTTGCTAATGGTACCACTATGTTCGAGGGACATGACCATGTATTCGTAAGGCAACAAGAGAGGATACCCTAGGGGTGCAAGTGTGATAAGTGTGTTCAATTCAGATATGTTATCTTGAAGTTAGGTTATTATAAGATTGATTGATAAGTCTTTCCATACAATCCTATTAGCCATACATCTAAGCAGTTAGAGATATATATACAATTAATAGAGGTGCGGAAAGTAAAATCCTACGCTATTACATGGGTTTGGGGCAGATACAAAATAAGAGGTGTGGAAAGTAAAATGCGTGAAATTAAATCTACGCTATTACAAAAATAACCTTGCAACCTATACATTGATTTCTAGAATTTAAATGTGAAAAAGCAATAAATAAATAAAAGAAAATGTTTTGAGGTTAGTAAAAATATTTAAGATTAGTAAACCTAATTACTAGCAATAAAAATTATTTTTGTGATTTTTTTTGGATTGATTTTAATATGGAAAACCCTATTTCTAATTAATTAGCAATTAATTAAGAAAATAAATTTAAATGAAAGGAAAAATAAAATATTTTTGTGTCTAAAATTAATTAAATATTTTATTAACCTAAATCTAAAATTAAAATATTTTTAGGGTTTTTGAAAATTGTTTAAAAAATTGTTTGAAAAAGAAAATAAATTAGTTAGAAAATAAAAGAAATAGAAAATTGTTAAAGAAACAAGTGCTAAAAAAATAGAATGGTCCTTGGAAGGCTTGAACTCAGGACCTGAGGATTGTGGGTCAAAAAGTTCACCACTAAACCATCTACATGTGTTGTAAATAACACACCTCCAATTGTATATATGTGATTACTGTCAAAATTAGAAAATGTGAGTAAAAAATTGCAAAAAGGCAGGGACCGAACCCACGCCCTGAGAGAGGAAGAGACTTAGCGCGCGCATGTTCAATCACTGGGGTGGTGATACATCCATTAATATTAGTGCATTGATAAATATATATGGGATTTTAATTTCTATAAATCAGAAAATCAAAACCAAACGCGCGCAAGTGGGTCCAGAGGGTTTGAATGGACCAATCAGATCATTTCCCTTTGCCACATTTATTCTTCACCGGTCAAAACACCAGGGACGGTGGCTCCGGTCATCATCTTCGATTGATCAAAACACCAAAACCTCTTAAATCAAAACGAAAATAAAAAGGAACAACCTAGATTAACATAAAATCATCCCCTGAGTCTGAATCTGGGGTTATTTTGGCATAAATCTTCCTACAACTATGGATATGGAAGCCTAGAAGCTTTGTGCCCTAGACATGATGTTTTATTATTCCTACATGTAAACTCACAACCAATGCATCAAATCGATTCAAAACAACCTAATGAACATGAATGAATGTATAAAATCAGTTTATATTATGTAAATCAAAGGTTAGCAATCTCAAACTTTACCAAGCCGGTGCAACGGCGTGGAGATGGATAAGGCTTGCTTTGGAATGATGTAAAGGCTTGGATTGGTTCTTGGAAGCCTCAGGAAAGTGAATAAGTGGTTGGTTTGGCTTGAGAGTGATTGGAAATTGAGATTCGATCTTGCCTCAAGTTTGGAAAATTTGAGAGCTTTGGCTTTGGTTTTTTGAGCATGCCATTTGCGTCTTGATGGTCTGCGGTTGTTGTGTATATATAGAAGAAGAAATTAGGACAAGAATTATGTCAAACTATCTTGCATTGATTGGAAAATATTTGATTGAAGAATCAAATGCAATATTTCCAAAAATTGATCAATCTTCATGCCAATCACATCTTGCACGAAATCTCCAGCTATTTGGGCTTGCTTGGACCTCAAGAATGCTGAATAATAAGCCTTGCACGCTGTCATACCCCAAAATTTGCCCTCCATCTTCTCAAGGTATATCATACATTCATACTCAAGGATTCCTCAAGAGTTGATCAGACAAACTCTCTCCAAGACAATCAACCCAAACTAGGGTTTGGTATTCCTCAGATCAAGATGGACTTCCAACATCTCCAATGGTCTTCATGTCTCCTCATATGCTTCAAAGATTATCCATGTCAAGTTTCAAGCCTTACAAGTCAAGATTGCTCAGACAGTTGCTCAGATGATTGAAAATCAGTTGTATTGGACAAAAAGTCAACTGTGGTCAACATACAGTCAAAATTCATGATTTTTGGTCAACATCCTCATTTTGAAGTTACATTCATCATTTGATCAAGGGTTGATCATGATTCATCAAGAAAACTCAAGATTTGCTCAAAAGTCAAACTTTCTAAATTAGGGTTTCTAGGTGAAAAGTCAACTGAACTTTGACTGATCATAACTTTCTCATACTTTATCAGAAATTTTCCCACCAAATCTCATTTTGAAGGAAATTCAATTCTCTACAACTTCATGTCTCACAAGAATGTTCAAAAAATGCTTCATTTGAGAGGTATGACTCAAAACATTACAGGTCCTTTTCAAAGTCAACAAAAAGTCAACTTTTTGTTTTGAGGATATATTGAGCATGGAAACTCCAATTTAGATGAGACCAAAAAGGTTGGTTAGAGGACTCTTAGAGCTTTCCAAAAAGTCCAAGAACACTCAAAAACATGGAAAATTGAGCAAGATACACCATTCACAAGTTGGGAAATTTTGGAGAAGTGCAGAAAGAGAGATGCTTCTAAAAATCAAATTTTTTGCAAATGGGCTTACTTTTTCTTCATCCAAACTTGTTCCTTATGCAATTAGGAATGTCCAAGCCAAATGGCACGAATTTTTATTTTATTTTTCTATTTAATTTGGAATTTATTCATTTAAATACAAATTAAATTTAAAAATTAAAGTATAAAATCAAAATTAAATGCAAAATTGATTTTTCTCTCTTCCTTGAGATCCAAGTAACTCAATAAAGCCATCAAATTTCGAAATTTGGATTGATATGGCAAGATTTGATTGAAAATTGATCAAAAAATGAAAATTTGATTTTGTACAAAAATCAAATTTGATTTGCATTGATTAGTGATTGATTCTTCCTCAAATTAACTCCAAATCCTTCTACTATATATACACAACGAATTAGGGTAGAATTTTTGACTGGAGAAATCCTTATTGAAGCTCAAAAAACCATGGGTTACAAGCTACTAGCAATCTTGTTTTTGCTTCGATTCAACCGATTCTAAGCCATCCAATAGCTTCCTGGAGGTCCATTGATTCATTCTAGACCCTTACAGATCAAGAATCCATCAAGAATCCCGAAATTAAACTCACGGTTTTGACACTTTTTCTTGAAATCGATTTATGTTTTTCATGCATTATTAACATGTTTCATTGTTGTTTTTGTGATCAGTGATAAGTTTGCAAGCGATCTGGGCTGTTTGATTGCATTTCCATGGCCAGGAACTCGATATGCCATAGCTAGGGTTTTTAACCACGATTTAGGGTTTCTCTTAAATGGAAAAATTGGACCTCAAGACCATTGCCAATGAATTCAGAATGATGTCCTGAATCGAACCATGGTCTTAGAATTCATTTATATTATCTGTGTGTGATTTTCAATTTTTCCAGGGTTGTAGCGTCGAGCCAAGGCCGACGCTGAGTTTTCAAAAATTTGAATCGGAGAAGATGAAGTCTGGCGCGAGTTTGGTACAACCAGGAGACGACGCGTGCTTGTATTTCATTCGCTCCAATCTTCAAACACGTGGGCGCGTTGGTTCAGTTGGCAAAGGCGTGGGTGGATGAAAGCCATGTCCTGGGTTCGATTCCCATCAGGACCATTTGGTTTTTCTCTCTTTTTTTACAAACTTTCATATTTTCATATTTATTTAATATTTTTGCATACATTTTAATTCTTTTCAATATTTTTTCTCATGCATTAAAAATCATCAAAAATATTTCTCCTCTTGCATTTATTTTCATAAAATATTTATTTAATTTATAAAATTAAAAAAATATTATTTTGCATGCATATTTATTTTTATTCATAATTTAGCATTTAAATCAATTTTAATTAGTTTTTAATTATTAAATTGCATCTAAAAAATCCCAAAAAATTATTTTAGCATATTTATGTTATTTCCAGCATGTCATATTTTTCTCATTCAAAAAATTGCATTTTTACTAATATTTTCCTTTTATTCGATTCATCTCGTATTTTCCGATTTCTCATCTTTTCACGTTATCCGTTTGGACGATTTTCTTATCGTTTCTTTTTCCAATAATGTAACTGTTCATGGGATGTAATAGTTAATTAGTGCTTTTATTTTCCATAAGTTTAAATTATGTATCTGCCCCAAAGCCATGTAATAGCGTAGGACATTTTTCTTTCCGCATCTTTACATTCCGCATTTTAATTTCCGCATCCTATAAATTGCTAGTAACTAGGCGTGTATGGCAAGACTAAAATTGGACATAGCTCACTCTAATTTCAAGATATAATATTTGAAACAACACACTCTTTCACATGCACCCTTAGGGTAATTCTCTCGTTGCCTTACAATTCAAATGGTCAAGTCCCTCGAGCGTAGAGGTATTCTAGCACCGTTGCCTTCAAACAAATCATCATAGTCCCTTCGATACAAAGATCATAAGACCCACGATGTCGCCTCCGAATACATGATCTTGACCCTCGATTGTCGCCTCGAAAATGATGATAGTCCTTCGATGTGCTAGGATACTTCCTACAAGTGCCTTTTACCATCCGATGTCCCTTGAATGTCCCGCTTACATCCAACAAATAGAGTTACCTACCAACTAATGGTATGGATAGCGCTATTCTAAAGGAACGTAAAATAACACGAAAGACCAATTACGAGTAGGTAATAAGACTTTTAATTGCTTGCTCAATCAAAATACTTTTCGCACCTCACACTTTTGTCAAAGTTCAAACTCTCTTCAAAAAATGAAATATTTCCAAACACTTTGTATACATTCCTACATGAATCATTACAAAGTCAAAGCGAAATTCCTTTTCAAAACATTTTTGTCAAACACACAGAAAGCACAATTTTAAAGTGATCTAAGAGCAACTAAGAGCCCGTAGATAACTACGGATGGAAAGGGGTGCTAATACCTTCCCTTTTGATAACCTTCTCCCTTACTCAGAATCTAACGAAGGTCTTTTCCTGTTCTTTTCACCTTCCCTTAATTGGATAAAAGAAAAGTCGGTGGCGACTCTTGCTATCCGCATATTTGCGATACAAAAACCTAAAAAGTCAGTTCACCGTGTTACAGAACTGGCGACTCTGCTGGGGACACACCCTAAAAGAGAGAATGCCTTAGGGATTTCTAGATCACCTTTATTGCTTTCTGTTTGATTTGCTTGCTTTATCTTTAAGGGTTTCTTGGGTATTATATTTGTGGGGGATCCTACACCCGGATCCGGGTTTCCTTTTAGGTAAGTAGCAATAAATCGTCGCGACCGTTAGACGTATATCGAAACGGTCAACATGATGGATACGTTAGCGTGACACTTTGGATGTCCTGATACTCTTCATTCCCAAGTTGAGGATAGTATTTGGCTTCTGCGTGGTGTCATCAAGCGCTAACTAAACTTTTAGAACCCTTAATTGACCCATCTTGGCCATTAGAAGGTAGTGAGATGGCCGACTTTGGTGCAGACTAAGGTTGGTTGATACTCGATGCTACGCTCATTGAGATCAGACTTTTGGGATATTTTCGGTCGACCACTTGGTAGTCGTATTGAAGTAAACGCCTACGAGAAAGATCGATGATGTGAGATTTCTAGAACCCGGTTACTATTATAGAACAAGATGAACCAACTCAAACTTTTGGTGGGGTAATCACCTATACCTCTTGCAAGCCTTAAACCTAGGCTCATTGTGTGAATTGTTTGTGTGTGCTAAACATGACATCATGACATCATCGCATTGCATATCATATCTAACTATTTCAAGGACCTATGGATTTATCTTTGCTCTGTTTTGTAGGGTATTATGACTTCTAGAAAGACTATCCGAATCAACTTCATGGGTATACCTTCTCAGCTCAAAGAATTGGTTTAAGAAATTCCTGATCATGCTCAGTTCATCAAAAGACATGATTGTCTACTTGATTTGGTTATCTCCGGTTTTGAAGAAGATATGATGCACGTCCTATTCCAGTTCTTTGATCCGAAACACCATTGCTTTACATTCCCAGATTATCAGTTGGTTCCTACCTTGGAAGAGTTCTCTAAGCTACTTGGGATACCTATTCTTGACCAAATGCCATTCACCGGTTTGGAAAAGGTTCCTAAGTACGAAGACATCGCATCCGCCTTACACCTTAAGCGCTCAGACATCGAAGCCAATTGGGAAACCAGAAGTGGAGTTAAGGGTTTACTTTCCAAGTTCTTAATTAAGAAAGCCCGAGAATTCCTCAAAGTTATGAGTTTCCATGCATTCGAAGACATTGTGGCCTTGCTAATATATGGTTTGATTCTATTCCCTAACTCGGATCAATTCATAGATGTCAACGCCATCAAGTTGTTTCTTACCCGTAATCCCGTGCCTACTTTACTTGGGGATGTCCTACATTCTCTCCACACTCGTACTACCAAAAGACAAGGAACTCTCATGTGTTGTATACCGTTACTTTCGAGGTGGTTTATTTCGCACCTCCCTCCATCCGTTTTGAAGAACGAACAAAGGATGAAGTGGTCTCAAAGGCTAATGTCACTCTCTCATTCAGATATCCGTTGGAGTCTTTTCTCCCAAAAGGACTTCACTTTCATTGAGCGTTGTGGAGAATTCCCTAATGTACCACTACTTGGTATAAGGGGAGGTATTACTTACAACCCTTCTCTAGCTCTACGTCAGTTAGGTTTTGCTCGAAGAGATGGTCCGCATGATATGCTTCTCCAAGACATTGCGTTCGACTACAACCACGATCTCCAGAATTACCGACGAAGGTTCATACACGCTTGGGGCATGGTAAAGAAGACTGATACCAAGACTTTAGGGCACAAGAACTCCATTCCTTGGGAACCTTACCTCAAATGGGTGCGAGCTCGAGCTCAAAACCTCATGATGCCATTCACGCCTGTTTTACCAGTAATTATGGAACTGTTGCTATAGGTGACGTACCCTATACTATTTTCCATCCCGACATGCCTCTGATTTGAAGACTTGAAGAGATCACGGATTCAACTAAAGAAGAAAGGATACCTTTGAAGCTCGGTGCTATGCAAGTGAGAAGAAAGCGCTAGAGTTGACCAAGCTACTTCACGAGGAGCGAAGCATCAATACCTCGGCACCAAGAGGAAGCGCCATGAGAGACTTAGAGCTTTAGGATTTATATGTTTTCTTTTATTGTTTTGAACTATCTTTTGTACTTAAAAGAAAAATAAAAAGAGTACTAATAAATGTTTGTTCATTGCTTGTTTAACAAATTTAAATCTCTAAGGTCCTTGAAAACATTGCATTGCATTCGCATAAACATCGTAGCATAGCATAACATTGCATCACGGTACATTGAAGATTGGTTTTCTCATTTGCTCGCTATTTATTTTAGCGAAATGGCTCTTGAACATCTGTCAAAGATCTTCAAGCTCGAATGCTCGGTTTAGATGTTTACCACTTGGTCCAAGGCCAAGAAGATCTGAAGAAACTCATCAACAGGAAGAAGAGGTTGTTGGTCTCCTCAACATGGGCAGACGCTCCAAGGGTGGTCATAGAGTGGTTAGTCAAATTGAGCTCTCTGAAGGAAGTGTCAAGAAGGAGGATGAGCCAAGTAACAAGGGTGATGGCGAAGGCAGCCAGCACGAGCCTGAAAAAGACTATGATAATGGCCAGTACTCTGATGAAGATGACAAGTACAAGCAACTTGAAGACCGTCTGAACGCTGTGGAAAACCTGAAGATGTCCGGGCTGAATTTTGATGATCTGAGTCTTGTCCCTGGTGTTGTGATTCCTCCCAAGTTCAAAGTACCAACTTTTGCTAAGTATGATGGCATGTCTTGTCCGAAACTGCATTTGAAGTCCTATGTCCAGAAGATCAATCCCCACACTGATGACAGAAAGTTGTGGATGCACTATTTTCAAGAGAGTTTGTCCGGAACCCAATTGGAATGGTATTATCAGCTAGAGAATGACCGTATCCGTACTTGGAGTAACTTAGCAGATGCTTTCTACAAGCATTATGAGTACAACGCTGAATTGACTCCCACTCGCATGAAACTACAAAGCATGTCTATGGGTCGTGATGAGAAGTTCAAGGAGTATGCTCAGAAGTGGAGAGATCTAGCAGGCAAAGTTCAGCCACCATTGTCCAATAGGGAGTTGGTTGATATGTTTATGGGAACACTGACGGGCCCATTCTTCAATCATCTAATTGGAAACTCTTCAGCCGGATTCACCGAGCTGATATTGACAGGAGAACATATTGAAGCTGGTATCAAGAGAGGGAATATTCAGATAGAGTCATCTTCAAATGCTGCGAAGAGATCTTTTGGCGGCAAGAAAGAAACTAATGCTGTGTATGGTCAGAAAAGCCGAACCAAGACCGACCGTGCTCAATCTGTGGGGGCAGTTGTGATCTCCAATCCTACATCAGCACAACCTCAGCGAGACAACGCGTAGCGAGCCGCGCCACGAGGCAGTTTTCAAAGATCAACATGCCATTGTCGCAAGCCTTGCAACACATGTTGAAAGCAGAGCTGATTACCTTGAGGGATCCTCCTCAAAATGTCAACACTTCCTCCCCGAGATACAACCCTAATGCTAAGTGTGCTTACCATTCCAATAGCCCAGGACATAGTTGTCATACCCCAAAATTTGCCCTCCATTTACTCAAGGGATTTCATACATCTATGCTCAAGGATTCCTCAAGAGTTGATCAGACAAACTCTCTCCTAGACAATCAACCCAAACTAGGGTTTGGTATCTCTCAAGACAAGATGAACTTCCAACACCTCCAATGGCCTTCATGCCTCCTCATATGCTTCAAAGATTCTCCATGTCAAGTTTCAAGCTTCACAAGTCAAGTTTCCTCAGACAATTGCTCAGATGGTTGAAAATCGGTTATATTGGACAAAAGTCAATGGTCAACATATGATCAAACTTCATAATTTTGGTCACATCCTCATTTTGAAGTTACATTCATCATTTGATCAAGGGTTGATCATGATTCATCAAGAAAACTCAAGATTTGCTCAAAAGTCAAACTTTCTAAATTAGGGTTTCTAGGTGAAAAGTCAACTGAACTTTGAGTGATCATAACTTTCTCATACTTTCTCAGAAATTTTTCCACCGCCTCTTGTTTTGAAGGAAATTCAATTCTCTACAACTTCATGTCTCACAAGAATGTCCAAAAAATGCTTCATTTGAGAGGTATAGCTCAAAACATTACAGGTCATTTTCAAAGTCAACAAAAAGTCAACTTTTTGATTTGAAGATATATTGAGCATGGTAACTCCAATTGAGATGAGACCAAAAAGGGTTGGTTAGAGGACTCTTAGATCTTTCCAAAAAGTCCAAGAACACTCAAAAATGTGGAAAATTGAGCAAGTTACACCATTCACAAGTTGGGCAATTTTGAAAGAATGCACAAAGAGAGATACTTCCAAAAATCAAATCTTTTGCAAATGGGCTTGCTTTTTCTTCATCCAAACTTATTCCTCATGCAATTAGGAATATCCAAGCCCAATGCCACGAATTTTTATTTTATTTTCCTATTTAATTTGGAATTTATTCATTTAAATACAAATTAAATTGAAAAATAAAGTATAAAATCCAAATTAATTGCAAATTTGATTTTTATTTCTTCTTTGTGATCCAATCAATTCATTAAAAGCCAGCAAATTTGAAATTGGATCAATATGGGAAGATTAGATTGAAAATTGACCAAAGTTTGAAGATTTGATTTTCATGAAAAAATCAAATTTGATTATCATTGATTATTGATCAAATCTTTCCCAAAACAATGCCAAATCCATCCAGCATATATACCTGATGCATACCAATCACAAGAGGACGAAAAAATTGCCTTTAGAAACCCTAACCTAATTCAAAAAAACCGTGCCTCTCAAGCAAAGTGCAATCATACTTCCAGCCGTTTTCCATCGATTTTAAGGTGTCCAACAGATTCCTTGATATCTCTTGAGTCAATCCAGACCCTTACATTGCTTTAATCCATTCAGAATCGTGAAATCCGTGTTTGGTTTGTTCTTGAAAATCTCAAACTCGATTTCTCATATTCATGCATTATTAACTTGTTTTGATTGTTTGTTTGTGTTTAGAATCAAGTTTGCAAGCTTTCTGGGCAAGCCAATTGAATTTCCATGGCCTGAATCGTGTTACACCATGATTAGGGTTTCTGTGAACGAATTAGGGTTTCCCTTAATAGGAAAAATTGGACAATAAGACCTATGCCATCGTGTTCGGAATGCTCCAAGGAATCGAACCATGGCCTTAGATTTTATTTATATTATGTGTGCTGCGTTTTTGATGTTTGCCAGGGACTTTGCGTCGAACCATGGCCGACACAGACTTTTCAAATATTCAAAAGGTTGAAGACGAAGCTTGGCGCGAGCGGGATGAAGCCAGAGAGCGACGCGTGTAAATTCCATTCAATCTGTTTCCAAACAGTAGCGAGCGTTGGTTTAGATGGCAAGGGAGTGGGTTTTCAAAGTTTGAAGTTGGTGTCTCCAGTTCGATCCCTGGCTCAGACAGTTATTTTACAAGTTTGCAAAACCTCATATTTTCTATTTTCTAATTATTTTTAATATTTGCATTATATTTTAATTTCTTTTCATAATTTTTATTCTGCATTAAAAATTGTCAAAAATAATTTTCCTTTTGCATTTATTTTCTAAAAATCTTTATTTAATTTAATAAATAAAAAAAAACATATTTTTGCATGCATATTTATTTTTATTTGTAATTTTGCATTTAAATCATTGTTAATTAGTTTTTAATTATTAAATTGCATCTAAAAAATCCCAAAAAATTATCTTAGTATATTTACATTATTTCCAGCATGTCATATTTTTTCCAATTTAAAATTTGCATTTTTCCTAACATTTTCTCTTATTTCGATTTCATCATATTTTCCGATTTCTCATTCGTTTCACAGGTTCTTCCAATTCGGACGTTTCTTTACTATTTTCATTTTATTTTCCAATAATGTAACTGTATATGGGATGTAATAGTTTAATTTAGGATTTTATTTTCCACATTTTAAATTATGTATCTGCCCCGAAGCCTTGTAATAGCGTAGGACATTTACCTTTCCGCACTTTACATTCCGCATTTTACTTTCCGCACCCTATAAATTGCTAGTAATTAGGCGTGTATGGCAAGATAACAAATGAACATAGCCCACTAATTTTCAAGATAACATATTATGAAATCAACACACTTCTTTCACACACGCACCCCTTAGGGTAATTCTCTCTCGTTGCCTTTGCGAATTCAAAATGGTCATGTCCCTCGAACGTAGAGGTATTCTAGCACCGTTGCCTTCCAAACAAATCATCGTAGTCCCTTCGATACAAAGATCATAAGACCCACGATGTCGCTTCCGAATACATGATCTTGACCCTCGATTGTCGCCTACGAAAAATGATGATAGTCCCTTCGAATGTGCTAGGATACTTCCTACAAGTTGCCTTCTATGACCATCCGATGTCCCTTCGAATGTCCCCGCTTACATCCAACGAATGGAGCTACCTATTAACTAATGGTATGGCTAGCGATGTTCTAAAGGAATGTAGAAGTACAACAAAACGACCAATTCTGAGTGGGTAAATAAGTCTTTTAGTTGCTTGCTCTAAAACCAAATGCTTTTCACACCTCACACTTTTGTCAAAATTCAATTCCTTTTCAAAACAAAAACATTTCTGAACACTTTGTATACACTCCTACATGAGTCATTACAAAGTCAAAGCGAAATGCCTTTTTTCAAAACATCTTTGTCAAACACCCAGAAAGCAATTTTAAAAAGTGATCTAGAGCAACTAAGAGCCCGTAGATAACTACGGATGGAAAGGGGTGCTAATACCTTCCCTTTTCATAACCATTCTCCCGAACTCAAAATCTAACGAAGGTCTTTTTCTGTTACTTTTACCTTCCCTTAAT